>JANHFP010008627.1:26834-42148 GCA_032468135.1 Calamaria suluensis | reverse complement strand
GGTTTGTGGACTGGAGGAAGAGAGCAAAACAAAGTCGTTCAGACTCTCATACTACTCTGTCACTAACAGTCCCTGTCACTAAAACAGTGCCCGTTAACGGAAGAACCTTAATTGGGTCTGAAACCCCATGTTGACATAATTGGTGTATTTTGGGAAGTTCTGCAGGCCGTTCTCTGTATGAACAAAGGACGTGACCCTCAAACAGCATTTTAACGGACAGCACGTTTCTTTAAGACAACTGAAGAAATGGAGGGGTTAGGGTTTCTCGCGCTCAGTGAACAGATAATCTTATTTCACATTCATTTGTGTTCAACAAAATGTTGGAGCATCCTTGGATGGGACAGATCATTGCTGCTACTAACATGTATATTTTTACTGGCTACTTGGATAAATTAAATCACTCTTCAGCGGCCAATGTGCTGTTTTGGTTACCCCATTTATATTTTAAAGCAAACAGAGTTTAGGCTGCGCTGTGAAATAACCTTAAGCTATGGCTACAACTGGGACCAGAATTTCTGCCATTAAGTGAAATAGTTGTTAAGTGAGTTATACCTGATTTTGCAATCTCTTTTTTTTTTTGGCCATGATTAAGCAAATTGCTGCCTTTATTGTGAAACATGTGATTGTTAAGTGATTTCCAGATTCACCAATTGACTTTAGTCTTTGGAAGTTGGCAGGAAAGATCACAAATGGTGATCACATAACTCTGGGAAGCTGAACCATCGTGCATGCGTGCCTGTTGCCAGATGCCTAGATTTTGATCTGTGCCACTGGGATGCTAGTATGATGGTCGCAAATATGAGACTAGGTTGTAAATCACTTTTTTCACTGTTGTTGTAAGATTGAACTGTTGCTAAATGAATGGATGTAAATTGAGGAGTCTGTATTTTATGAAACAAAATACCAAAATCCCATTTCAGTGAGATAGTTGCCAGACCTTTTCTCAATATAAATCTTTCTGGAATGTTTTGATCTGGGCTATTTTACATCTCTGGGTGAGTAATTGACTTCTACTCCTACTAGAATTAGATATGCATGTTTTTAATGCTTAAGCATGGGGGGGGAACTCCTCTTATTTTAGGAGCATCTGGGGGAAAGATGATGTTTAAAAGGCCAGGCTCTGGTCCTGTCTCCCTGTTGAAGCAGGTGTCGGATGATGACATGGCTTTCCCTCTTCATGTCACTTACTCTGCTATAATGCCTTCTTACAAGACTGAATGGTCTGGAAATCATTGTCATGAACATTTCAGGCTATAGCCAGCCTTGTTCTTGAGAATGACTTCCCATTTGTCTCAGTTTTCATATGTACAGTAGTGGCCAAAATTGTGGAAACCCTTTGGGAAAAGTGTATTTTCTAAAACTAGATATACAAAAATTATCACATCAGTTAATAAGTAGTTGGGTGACCTTTAGCATGAATTACGGCCTTACAATATCTTCACATGGAGTGAACCAAGTCTTTTAGTTCTGCAGTTGCTATAATGTGAAACCAAGATTGAATGATTGCTTCTATTAACTGGGTTTTATTGCTGGGTAGCTCCTGACTAAGAAGTTTCTCTAGTCAACTCCATAGATTTTCAATTGGGTTAAAGTATGGGCTATTCACAGGCCATTCCAGCAGTGGAATATCTTGAATCTCCAAAAATATCTTGAATCTCCAAAAAAAGTGGTATTATTAGCCATCAAACCTGAAAAATACACTTTTCCCAAAAGTGTACTTGGCACCTCCTTTCCACTTTGAAACTCATCACAGAGGAGAAAAGCTCTGACCTCCAGCATGCAACATTTGTGGGCAGTTACTCCTTTAAAAGAAGTTGCTATTTCTTGTTGCAAGGGCTTTTGCAAACTGCTTGTGGATAACCATAAGGCTCTGGAAGAACTTGGTGGAGTTTTCTGTGAAAGACCAAGAAGGGGTGGGAGTCATTTGAATGCAATAAATTTTCTGTCACTAGACCAGCATTTCTCAACCTCAGCTGTTTTCAGATGTGTGGATTCACTCCCAGAATTCCCCAGTTATTATCATAGTAAAGCATAGTAAAAGATAAGCCTTCCCACATGAAAGTTTACAGTTCAAATAGCATTATGAGGGGGAAAATAAGTTATTTAATGATGCACATTAAGAGATGAGATGAACTGAAAGGACTACTGGATTTTTTCAGCTTTTAAAAAGTATTTAGATTTTTATCTAAAAAAAGTGAAGATCATTATATATCAGTATCAGTACAGAAAACAGAAACAGTCAATGATAGTACAGAAAACAGAAACAGTCAATGATAGTATGGTAACTATTGCATACTATTTGTGTTTGCTTGATAGAAACTCTTAACTAACTAACCAACTAACTTTGCATTTTTCTTTTGGCTGATTTCATATACTGGTAGTTTTTTTATGGCCATAACTTGCAAAAGTTCAGCATAAGAGTTCTTTTTTGTGGTATAGAGGTGAATGTGCAAAGTTTTTACTAATAAATTCTGCCATTGTTAAGTGCCTGGATTCCTCCATCTGGAATCTATTCATCTGTAAAACCTACTAGATGCTGTTGGAAAACCTTAGCTAACAAGTTGGACATGAAACTCAAATATCATCTGGGGGCTACTTCTTTTTTTTGATCCACATGAAAATCAAATATTGTAGTATTTCTAGACATTTTCACGTTATCTCCTAATACTCCAAAACCAGATCAAATTTTAGAAAGAAACTCATTCCTTATACAACTACAACTCCAGAGTTCGAAATAGGTTTAAAATGAATTGGACATCCCAACGTCTACCACTTCTGATATGTCATTGCCCTACTAAACAAAGGGGTGGTGGAAATTGTCCACTCCTGGCTAAGACTGAGTTCTCTATGGTTCCATGAAGGAAAGCAATGTAACAAGTAGTTGGGGTGAATGATATTTGATTGATTGATTATATGCCACCAAGTTGTTTTTGACTCCTGGCATCCACAAAGATTGGAGTACATGAGACAATATAATTGGGGCCAAAACGTCAAAGAGAGTAGCTGACTCGTGCCCCTTAGAAAATAAATATTGCTCCAGGCCACACCCTGTCATGCAACCTTTACAATCATATGAAAGTTGAAAGGCAATGTCCATAATTGCTACTGCAGGAGAAAATGTGTAAGATTTACACCTTATACCTCTAAGTTTTCAATTATATGCCTTCTCAGAATGGATTCCAATTGACTCATCTTCCACATTGACTAATCCACAGGTGCCGTTGCAATATACCATGAAAGGTCTTGTTATCACCTGTTAAGCATGCAGAGTTGTAAACATCTGCAAAAATTTCCTGCAGCCTCTTTCCTCTCTATTTTAGTTATGTATTAAAGGCATGAAACATGAAGGCAGTTGTAACTCTTTGAAAGCTACCCTCCCCATCACTGTGGGCTTTGCCAATAAATACTGGAGTTATTGCTGTTTTCACCAGACCGCTCTTTGCCAATCTACCTCAAGGGTTGGCAAGGGATTAAAGGTATAGCCCTGCCAAACTCTGGAGAATGGACAATTTGCTTATGTACTGTACATTTCTGTGAAGTTCCAGAAACCAGGTTGGGAGCCTCATATATCAAGTTTTTAGAAATAGTTGCAGAAGGTTGTCAAGAGCCAATCAAAACCTGCTTTTTCTGCAATTGTTAAAATGCCCTCAAATAACTTTCCTTGATGTTCCTTAGTTATTTTTCAATTGGAGCTTCATGGAAAAGCTGGTATTCAAGATCTGCTGAGTTCTACATGACCATAACAACCTATAATTGTTCCTAATGATCACAAACTGAGCCAACTGTGATATATTGAATTCATCTCCGGCTGAAAGAACTGAATTGTCAGGTGTATGCAATTAGTATGCAGACAGGATCACAGGATGAAACATCTAATGAACACCACAAGGTCATCCTGGCATCAGGCAGATAAGCAGAGAGAGGAACTTGGGCCAATTAACAACCGTGAGGTGGTGGCAATGTATTCCAGATTAATGATTTTGTTTTATAATCTTCAATCTGTCTAGCTGTTAACCCTTTGATGTAGACTAAACAGAAAGCACCATCTGACAACCAAGCAAAGCTCCAAACCAAAGTGGAATATATATATATATATGAGAGCTAATTCTACTTTATTATAAGGTTATGTTAACATACTCTTGTAAATTATAAGGTTTGAATTTCCTGCCATTACTAGAGACCTGACTCTGGAATTTTAACTTTGTGGAATAATTTGGGCAAAATAATGCTTCATTATATATTTACAACACATTTCAGAGCAAGTCAATATAACTAGATTCAGTTGATTATATCTACATAGGAAATTTAGTCAAATAATTCAAATGCTAAGAATAGAGGTGTCAACCTTTCACAATTTAAGATTTGTGGTCCTCAAATCCTAAAATTCCCCAGGCAACCATTGAAGTCCATAAGTGTTAAAGTTCCCAAGGTTGGATATCCCTTTAAAAACATAATAATTAAAAAACTGTTACTGAAGGCAAGTTATAATCCTGCTAAATCTACTGTAGATGGCACATCATAGAGTATTTGAAAACAGATTAGATGGAGGATTCAGGGCATAACATTTATAGACATAGTTATAGACATAATTATAGACATAATTCCCAATTTATGTACATACAGAACTTTGTATTCATTGGTTCTTTGCCTTGTACATATTATTACAAACATAGCTGCTAAATTTGTGATGGCCTATGTTTTGGAAATGTGTTGTTTAATTTGTAAAACATTTTTATTCATATGATAGGTTTTGAGGTTGGATTTACAGTAGTGGAAAAAAAATCAAGGGAAAAATAGGAACCACTTTAGGACAATTTTTTTTGAAACATTTTAGGAAAAAAACACCTCTAGTGATATGATGCAGGACTTGCAGGTACCTAGTAAGGAATTTAGATATTTGTCTAGGGTGGTGATGGCAAACCTAATGCATGCATGCCACAGGTGGCACGCAGCACCCTCTGTGCGCATGCAAGCTGTTGTCCCAGTTCAGCTCTGCTATGCATGCATGCATGCCTCCTGCTGGCCAGCTGGCCATTAGGTCTCGGCCGTGCATATGTGGTCAAGGTATGTGCACACATGCCTAGGGCAACAGGGTTCATGCAGAGGGGCTGTGCGTGCGGGGGCTGTACATGCATTGCATTTGGGGGGGTTCGGGTACATGCATGCATGTTTATTTGCGTGTGTGCATGCTTTGGGCACTTGGTCCAGAAAAAGTTAGCCATCACTGGTCTAGGGCATTTGCCTGGTAGGTGGAGGCAGAAAAGCAGGGAGAAAAAGGCTGCATGGTAGGCAGCTTCAGTGTCTACTGAGAAGTGATCACTAGATGGCAGAAGGTGTGCTATAGAAAATGTTTACTCTTGGCTGCCATCTAATCATGGCATGGTATACATCTGTATATGTAATCTGCAAGCCAGATTGGGTGGCCACCACTTCTAATGCAACCTACTAGTGCTATCCAGATACCTTGAGCCACCACTGCTGCCATTCTCTCCTGAATGCACCAAGACATGTCTGTTCCCATAAGCTAGCCACTATTTCTTCAAATGAGGACTGATATTGAGATGGGAAGCCCAGTTTGAAAATTTTGCCTTGGGACCCATGAATCAGATATAGCTTATATTACATTATCGCCCTGCCCAATTCGTGGAATTTATCTTGGGTTGAGATGATTCTCCATTTGAATACTCCTTTATTTTTATCATTTGATCACTTTATTTTTATCATAAGATCACTTTCTTATCATTTGTGTTTTCAAAGAATATCCATTAGGAAAAAATAATAATAATAATTGTCCCAAACCTTTTAAGTGATGCTGCTTGAAACTTTTCATTTGGAAGCACCTAGCAGCCATTTCTCCAAAACCAGCGTACCTCCTTCATTCATTCACTCTTCCAGGAAATGCAGATAATATTGGCCTGCTATAAGAGTTTTACTACATCTTTTTTTTTCTCAGCCTAATTTGTAAGGTCTGTTTGTGATTTTTGCATATCGTGCAAGAGAGTCCTCCCATCCTTACTTAACAAAGGAAAGTTGAGCTGCCTGTTCCTTGGATTGGGACAGGAATATATTCCTTCTATCATAACAGAGGTTCCCAAACTTGGCAGCTTTAAGACTTGTGAACTTCAACTCCAAAATTCTCCAGCTAGCTCTGCTGCTCTGCTGGCTGGAGAATTCTGGGAGTGGAAGTCCACAAGTCTTAAAGCTGCTAAGTTTGGGAACCTCTGTATTATAAGGAAGTATGTCTCAATGGAGACCAAAGGAAGAAAGTGAGAAACATTCCCCAAATCCCTAAAGGGCCTTTAGGAGCAGTAGGAGCAGAAGTAGAAAGGATTGTAGATTTCATTTCATGTGCTTTAAAATAATATTATAGTACTTTGATTGCAGTGACTTCTATTGCTTGTAAAACACTCCGAAACACACACTGTGTGACAGATCTGTCATTGTCTTTCTGATTTATTTATTTATTTATTTATTTATTTATTTATTTATTTATTTATTTATTTATTTATTTATTTATTTATTTATTTATTTTTACCGCTTATGCTCAATATTCCAAGAGAAAGGTTAGAGAGGCTTCTGATACGTACATAGGAGTCATAGATCATAACTTTTTTTCATTTTTGTCTCAGTTATAATGGGAGTGAGAAATCTGTCGATTTCCAGACACTACTCAAACATATTTTTTATCAGTTCCAGACAATATCCTAGTTTCGGATTCATTATCAGAAGAACATAGAATTTTCATTCTTCTTTTAAGAAAGTTTAGATAGAAGCACCATCAGTTGTTACAAGGCCTCTTATTTTATTTAGATCTTTCTTAGGACGACAAAAAAAACCAAACAGGTTCAATTTTATCCCCTGAGAAGAAAGGTTCTGAAGACACATGAAACATAAACCAGTCAGAAATAAAAAAATCTTTTGACTAATATTGAATCGAATACTTATTCTGTTTTCCTTTCATTGTCACACTAATAACATTAGGCATGAGGGTGTGCTGAATTGCTATGACTGTAGTTGTTACTTAGAATGTTATATTTGTTTATGAGTGTCTACAAAAAAACATGGCTTTTGATGCAGGAAATGAATATTGAGAGGTAACTGTAGCATAGCTCCTGCTAACCTAAGAAAAACATATTTCTTAATATGAAGTAGAAAATTGTCAGAGGACTTTACAAACCAGTGAGAGAATGCACTTTTGGCAAAGAAGAAAAAGAGTAATTATAACTAAAAGCAGAGATAAAACAGTGTGTTTATGAGAGGCGGATGACTTCAAAGCCCTTGAATTAAGGAGCCCCTTGAGGGACAAGTGGATTATGAGGTCTAACTCTGAATCACACGATTCAGATTTCCAAGATCTTTGTCTTACTTTCCAGTGTATACAAGTTGGGAATTTGTGCTTTCTCTGCGGCCACCCATGCCCTCCTGGAAGTCCATAGAGACCTGAACCTGTGCCCTCCTGCCCGACTTGGTTTTTTCAAGGAGGCCACAGGACAGAGAGATTTATAACTCTGCTTAATTTTTTTAATGGAATTGTTCCCCAAGGAAGCCTGGTATACCTGTTTTTATGTTATACCTATTTCTCTTTTAATCCAAATTTTGATCCTACAGTTACTTGTTCCCAAGAATGACTAGCAAATTGATTAAATAAATTAAATCATTAAAGCAGGTAGATGGATGATTTCAGAAGTACTGATCTTCAGAGGTGTCCCATTTTCTTACTGATGCACCAGTAATGGATGGAGGTCAAAGAAGTAGAGATTCCACATCCCTTTCTAGGTTCTAAAATTGTAATGGAACATGGATTAGGAGCATTTGTAGGCCAAATTGAAACCATGGATCCAAGATTTCCCACATTTGACTAAGACTGACTGAAGGGTGCGATGCAGTTGATGTAGTCTCATGATGGTGAACCTATGGCACACGTGCCAGAGGTGGCATGCAGAGCCCTCTCTGCTGGCACATGTGCCATCACCCCAGGTCAGATCTCCATGTCGTTTTTTATTTCCTAAGTCTGCATTACTATTAATCTTCTCATCATTCTCATCATCCATCTCCTCCCACTTAGGACTGTATAACTGTAACTTTGTTGCTGTCATCCTTATGATTTATATTGACTGTTTCCTAATATGATTTGATTGCTTCTCTGTACCCTATGACTATCATTAAGTGTTTTACATTACGATTCTTGATGAACGTAACTTTTCTCTTATGTACATTGAGAGCATATGCACCAAAAACAAATTCCTTGTGTGTCCAGTCACACTTGGCCAATAAATCATTCTGTTCTGTTCTGTTCTGTTCTTCATGCTCTTTGGTGACCTGGGATATAGCTGGGCTGAGGTTGGTGGGCCAATTTTGTTCTCCTTGATTTGTCAGGGGTTTCTGATACTGGCAATCATGGTATTCTTTTGGCTCAACTCCAAAGACTAGGAGTGGTAGCCATAATTTCGTGCTGGTTCTCCTTCCTTTCTCTGTGGCCAATTTCAACCAGGCAGAAGAAATTGAGCCCATGTCCCCTCATTTGTGCAGACTGCAGGGTTCTATCTTCCCACACTTTCTATTTAATTTCCATATGAAATTGATGGGTCAGATTATCTATTGGCTTGAGATCAGCTGTCACCATTATACCGATAATACCCAGTGGTACATCTGGACCTCAGGCTGTTGTCTACCTATTATAAGTACAGTATTATTTTATTGCAAGATTTACTGTGATGGATTTGTCCTGCAGCGCTTTTTTAAAAAAATGTTGTATTTGGCTATGACTTGTTCTTTGGCTGAAGGGTATCATATAAATATATTAAATGAGTAATAGGGTTTGTCTGTCCTGTTCCATTTTTCATAACTTTTATACATGATAGAAACAGAACTGGATATAATTTTTTTATGCTTCATTATTTAATATACTGCTCATATAATCTCATCTAGAAGCTACTTCGTGGTTTCATTAAAGTTTCCCTCCTTTTTTACCTCACACTAAGTCAAATGTTTTTGTGAACAGTGTAAAATAGACTGTTTTATAACAATCAGATGTCTTATGAAACAAAACAAGCATTTGATGTATTGTTTATTTAGAAGCCTAGATTAAAATGTGTAGTTCCTGAAGAGGCTGTATCTATGCACAGAAAATGTAGGGAAATTATTTCAAGGTTAAATGATTAATGGGGATTTCCTGAAGATAACAGATATTTCAGTTTTATTTATCTGCATGTTTTCATATGCTATCTTACTCAAACCTTTCAGGTTGATTTTATAATAACATTTTTAGAATGATAAAACAGAATTCCTTCAGTTTGAGAGCCTGTAAAGCATGGGAAAAGCCAAAAACAACAATGCACAATGGCTCTAGAAATTATGGCTTCCATTTAGGCATGTATCACTTCTACTGGATCTTATTCCAGTTGGTAGGATTTCTCTTATTTAACAGGCTCTGGATTACAAAATGTTGGCTTCCCATGGTATATGAATCCAGTTTATATTCAGATTAAGAAATACAGCCCACAAACTAGGGATTATTTTTTTTAATACCGTACGGATCCTATATAAAATCTAAGAGTTTATTTTTTTTTCCTTTTATGTGTGTTTTCAAGTCAGTGTTGATTTCTATTGACTACCTGAAGTTTTCTTGGCAAGCTTTTTTAAAAAGTGGTTTGCCATTGCCTCCTTCACAGGACTGATGGAGGAAGGAAGAAAGGGAGAGGGAGAGGGGTGTGTGTCTCATCCTCTGGCTTTGTGCCCAAAGCAAAACTAAAATTTACAATCTCCCAGTTTTTAACCAGGTGTTTTAACCATCACCCCAAACTGGTTGTCAAAGTTGAACTGTGGTTTACATTACAACTGTTCCAAATTCTTCTTTTATTTTATGTTTTTCAGTGATCTAAGTATGAACAACATCAGTGAACTTCTGTCTGGAGATTTCCATCACTTACATTTTCTGGAAGAATTGTAAGTATTACTCAACATATATTGCATTGATATTTTTTTAAAGATTCTCTAAATAAT
The DNA here is from genome assembly GCA_032468135.1 of Calamaria suluensis. Lineage (NCBI taxonomy): Eukaryota > Metazoa > Chordata > Lepidosauria > Squamata > Calamariidae > Calamaria > Calamaria suluensis. The sequence continues at coordinate 32,146 of JANHFP010008627.1, read as the reverse complement.
ACCCAAGACTGAACAAATTCTATTTTAATGTGAGGCAGAAAAATCTTGAGACCACTCATACTGTTAACAGCAGTAAACATATATATATATATATATACACACTAACAACTCAATAAATTATTGTATTATTATTTAGGTGATAAAAACTATGTTTCCCTTCCTGACACTCAAACTTCTTTCTATAGCAAATGCTAATATACTGCTTCATGTAATCTTATCTTGAAACTACTTCATGGTTTCTTTAAAGTTTCCCTCCTCTTTTTTTTACTTATCTGTATAAGGGTAGAACTTTTCCACATGTTTATAGCAGGGGCGTCCAACATGGCAACTTTAAGACTTGTGGACTTCAACTCCCAGAATTCCCCAATCACTTTGGGAATATTGTGTGTACATTCTGATTGCCCAATCTTCTATATGATTTTCTAAAACAGGGAAAATACAAACATAAACAGAAAACAAAAAGCATGACATTGGCTTTTATTTAGGCAATGTGAACAAGGGGGTATATATAATATGACTTTGTGGAAAGCCATTAAATGCAATTTGCTCTTTGGCTGAAGCAGTCATGGTCATTCATAAATCATAGGTTATAAGACATGAAAATACATTTTGACAGAAATATTTATTCCAGTTTTACAGAAATACATGTAGATTTAATTTCTTGTCACTTTTAATCAAGAGTTTCAAAATGTCATTATTTGTGACACAAGTAACAACTGATTTTGTTGAAAGACAGTCTTTGAAATTAAGGGCCTTAAAGATTAACTTTTTTGTGGTAAATTCAGGCAGATCATCACAATGTTGTGTTTATTAGAAAACAAAGAACCATTTCCTGCCTGGGCAGGGGGTTGGACTAGATGACCTCCAAGGTCCCTTCCAACTCTTATTCTTATCTTATCATTTGAACTGGAGATTAGTCCTGATTGGAAAGCAAAACAATTTGCCCCTTCCTATTTTCAGAATAAACACAAATCCTTGGAAACTATATAGTGTTTCTTCAATACAAAAATCCTTGGCATTTTCTTCATTATATACTCCCCTATCAACTCTGCTAAAAACTAAAGGCATGTTACTTGATTCAGTGAGAGACTCAGTCTTTGATTTAGTCTACCATAAAAGGAGTGAGATCATATGCTCAAAAGTGGAAAGACTCAGCATTGCCCACAATGGAGGCATGGTTGGTGAAGGTACTGGAACTTGCAGAGATGGCCAGACTGACTTCCTTGATTAGAGAAAAGACATCTTTGCTTATTGCTGACTGGAAACCCTTTATAGACTTTACATGAGACAGAAAAAAATAATCCTATGATTTATTGTTTTGAAGATTAGGAAAAAAGATCAGGTTTCTTTTTGTATTCATGAAGTAAAAGATATATTTTACACTTACATTTGCTGCAAAGAAAACCAGAAATTACTTCTTTTTATTTCTTTAATTTTTTTTCACAATTTTTGTATTTTTTTTCCTTCCTTTTTTTCTCTTTACTTTCTGGTAAATTTAATTCTGGTTCATTTTTATCCTCTATTCAAAAGAGAGATAGACAGAGAGATAGACAGGAGAGACAGAGATGAAGAGACACAGATAGAGAGACACAGATAAAGACATGGCTTAGACAAAGGGTGGTGTTCACTTATCTTCGCTACCAGTTCGCAAATGTGAGCACACTCCCTTCGCTTTCAAGCACCGCCTCCATGCATGCAAACCTTCTGTGCATGCGCAGAGTGTCAAAAATAGGACATGATGAAATGTGGGTGGATGGGCAGAGCCTCCTGCAGCAGCTGCTACCAGTTTGCCCGAACCGGATAGAACCGGTTGAATACCACCATTGGCTTAGACTTATTCTTAGCTACATAAGGCAGCCCAGTGCAACTTTCAGTGTAGTCCATGCCGCTGAACTTTTTTTTTACTGAAAGCATTCTGTGAAATTTAATCTTAATAATAAGATTACCTGTCAAAAAATAGAATTCATGGCAAAGGCACTCCTAGTAGTAGTGGTGGTGATGGCATTCTACATCAAGTTTCTGACACTGAAAATATTCAAGTCAGAAATTTTCACCTGACATTTTGCATCTCTTCTCTGATATCTAACACTAAAATTAGGAATTCGGCCAAGCCTCAAGAGCAATCCCTAAACTGACAAAAAAAAAGAAGGAAGCAATCTGATTGGTATTTTCTTGAAGGTGCTTCCTCCTGCCCAGAGGAAGCAGAATCTAGTCGCAATGCAAATTTATATTGGTTTATATCCATTTAAATTGGTATGGGATTAAAAATTCTCTGTTGATATCAAGAGAATAAAGTATTTGAAGGGAGAGCTGCCGATTATCTGGAAACAAAAACCTGCAGAATTTGTTTCTTCTATGGGACAAAGGGAGATATGAGAAAGTTCTCTCTTGAAGTTTTCATTTGCATTCAAGGAAAGAAGGAAAGAGGGGAAAATGATGACCTAATTTAACTTGGAAGTTGAATGCTGTATGTTAATCTAATTATTATGTGATTAGCAATTCATTCCAAGATTTTTATTTCCCAGAGTTCTTTGTAGACAGGTTATCCAGTGGTGGGTTCTAAATTTCTTTACTACCGGTTCTATGGGCGTGACTTATTTTGTGGGCATGGCTTGGTGGTCACATGACTGCATGGTGGTGACGTGGTGACTTGTTTTGTCTCTCCCTTCTTTTCCTTCTTTCTCTTTCTTTATTTGTCTCTCTTTCTTTCTTTATCTCTCTCTCCCCCTCCCCCTCCCTTCCTGCTTCAAAATCTAGCAGAGTGACACCAAGAGGCCTTAGAGAAAGTGACTGGCAGCGACAGCAACCAAAACATGAGCTTCTGCCTGCAGAAGTCAAAATGAAAGCTCCATAAGGTTATGCTCCATAAGGTTACGATGCTGCCGCTGCCAGTCACTTTCTCTCAGGCCTCCAGGTCTCACTCTGCTATACTCAGAAATGGACTTTCTGGCTGCAGGAGGCAGGGATGGTGGCAGAACCACCCTGAACTCCCTGAGCAGTGTCCAGAGGGTTTGGGGTTGTGTTTGCATTGCTGGAGCTGCTCTGAACTCCCTGGGCACTTTCCAGAGAGTTCAGGGTGGCATTTGTGGTGACAGAGCCACAACAATCTCCCTGGGCAGTGTTCAGACGGTTCAGAACAGTATTTTCAGTGACAGAACTACCCTGAACTCCCTGAGCAGTGTCCAGAGGGTTTGGGGTGGCATTTGTGGTGGCAGATTCTCAGCTCAGAGCTGTTGCCACCCAGACCCAGATGGAAGAGGACGGGTGGCCCCATGGTAGCTCGCCCTGAAGCCCGCGACCAGAGCCTGTCTCTGTGCTGCCCGCTACTAGTCCTCTGCCACTGAGCCCCACGCAGATGCCCCAGTCTCCCCGCACAAGGCTGCTAAGGGCTGCTGAGGAGCGGTGCATGGTGTTGCTGCTGCTGTGTCACCATGGTGCTTCTCAGCATGGCCAGCCCTTGCAGGAGGAGGCCACAAAGTCCTGGCATCCCCATCTCCTTTCCCCGGGTGTCCTGGCTGCTCAGTCCTGTGCTCTGGAATTAGCCCTTGGCCTGCTTCATCATCTGTGCTCCTGACTGGCAGTCTGTCTGGCTGTCTCCTACCTGCCTCAGCCTTCCTTCCTCCCTGCGCAGCGGGCAGCACTTGCTTTTCCTCTTGTGCTTCAGGCCACACCAGGGCTTGGAGGCCACTCTGGGGCTTGGAGGCCAGGCCTGTCCATCTCCTGCGGCTGGGCAGAAATCAATCAGGTCAGGAAGGAGGGGGCGGCCAGAGGTAGGAGTGCAGGTGGGCTCTGCTCCACACCCAGTGAACACTCCTTCCACTCAGTGCCCCCAAGCCATGGCCGCCATGTGGGGTGGTGCAGGCATCGGCTTCCCTCCTTCTGACCTGGACCCTGCAAGCTCTGTGCATGCTCACAACAGCTTGGGAGCCGATTCAGCTGCCAGATTAAAAAAAAAAATGCACAGTGGCACGTTGGTGGGCCCATCTCGCAAACGGTAAGAACTGGTTTGGTGACATTGATATAGAATTAGTAGGAATTTGATATATTGGAATAGAAAACTTGATATCTCATAAGACAAATATAGTTTTGCTGCCTGGGCAGGGGGTTGGACTGGATGACCTCCAAGGTCCCTTTCAACTCTTACTCTTACTTTATGCATATAATTGTTAGAGGAACATTAGTATAAATGAACGTCACACTTAGCTTACCCACAAATGCATAGAAACAAGTTATCAGCAAAGAAGCAGGGTGTTCACCAACCACAGAGGTAACCGCAGTAGACAGATAACTTAGCTAGATTGCAAGACACCTGTAGCCTACTTTGCAAGTAGATCACAAGATATTTAGCTTAGCAACAAGGGAGGGCAATTAATATTGTGGGTTGTCATTAATGTAACCAATCATGATACGAATTATTGCATCTTATTGCCTCTTCTTATTTCCTGTATTGTGCGACATATAAAAGTAACTGCGTCAGTACCCTTCAGGGTTCAGACATTTTGGCTTCTTGTATAGCTACTGAACCTTGGCCAATAAACCTTTTCTGCTTGATCTCGGAATTCCGTGTCAGTCCTTAGAATTCCATAACAACATCATCTGGGTAGCACTACCAGATCGCATGAACCAGTCTGAACTGGGAGAAATCCATCACAGAGATTATCCTATTAATTTCTGCTTGAATCTGGACTGCGTAAGCCTTAAAAATTGACAGGTACTTGATGAGAATTAAGTCTATTGATTTGGTTGAAAGCAAGTGAAATGAGTGAGCGAAGGTGTGGATTTATCTGGCAGCAACATGATCTTGAAGCTGCATGGAAGCTTTCCAGCCGAGTGCAGGGTGCCTTGGACTTGCAAGGTACAGAATAGCTCTTTTTATAATGAGTATTTTAAAATGTTACTGGAAGTGCTAATTAAACAATAATTGCTTTTATAAATTTATGTGGGTCTCGTCTTTGAAAATCCATTTTTTTCAATAATGAAACCATTTGTGGGTGTGCATGTGCGTGCGTGCGCCAAATCAGAATATTTAAATATTCAATGTTAAGGATATAACTATTTATCTTCCCATTTTTCCCATCTATCGTTTCACCTTAAGTTTGTATGGTCTCCTTTGGAATACTCTATTCAGTGGTTCCCAAAGTGGGTGGTACTGCCCCCCGGGGGGGGATGACATAGGGGGTGGTAAGAGGCAAAGGGGAAGCAGGGGGTGGTAAGAGGCAAAGGCGAAGCAGGGGGCGGTAAGAGGCAAAGGGCCAGCAGGAGGCGGTAAGAGGCAAAGGGCCAGCAGGGGGCGGTAAGAGGCAAAGGGGAAG
>JANHFP010008626.1:6010-16420 GCA_032468135.1 Calamaria suluensis | reverse complement strand
GGGTTTTTAGAGCCATAGCTATATTTAATGGATTTTTAATTTTTGTGAATGTATATTTTATGTTTATGGCTGTACACTGCCCCGAGTCGCGAGGAGAGGGGCAGTATAGAAATCTAATAAATTATTATTATTATTATTCTTTGCAGCCATTCTTTCAATCCCTAGGGTGAGAAGTTTTATATCCAAATATATTTTATACTTTATACTATATCCATCTTCCCTTAAAATATTAACAGAATCCACAATGCTCTGAGAATCAGAATCTCCATGTTAATCAAATTAGTAAACTTCCTCAAACCCAGAAATAAATTGCCCAGACTTAATTCACATAACAAAATATAAGGTCTGCAAACACAAATAGAGTTAATTAAATTAAGTCTCCCAGCAGAAACATATGTTCATAAGAGCACACACACTCATACTCCTTAGCACATAGACATTTCCACATCCCGGGCAAACTGTTTTGCTTATAGGAATAAATATTTCTTCATTCGTCACAGCTGTCTAGATCTCATTTTTATTTATTTTGTGCCACCCAACTCAATATGGAACCCCAAATTATCCTTCTGATACTAAGAATATTTAGCCACAGTTAAAGTTTATTCCAAGTATAGCAAAGGAAGAAGCCTCTTTTATTCTTCCCCCTATTTAATGACAATATAGCTAATCTCCATTAGTCCTAGCTCTTTCTTGTGTCCTTTCAAGGAGTATTCCATTAGCACCCACAATCTGAAAAACTTACTTTTGTCTTCCACAAGACAAATCCCAGTACACTTGTGCATGAAAATGGAATATTCATATTCTTGAAAGATTAGTACAAGGTCATTTAACCAGACCCAATGCAGAGAAATATTGGATATCACTAATTCATCAATGATTAAGAATACTTCTTTTTAAAAGCTACAACAAGCAGTAGATTTAGTCAGCTATAGCTTTCAGGAAGGCATGATTTTTTTTTCTAGTAGATTTTTCTAGTAGATATGATCCTGTATTCTCAGCATCTTCATCTTGGCTAGACTTTTTTTTTATTCTCAAGTATTATTTTCAGGTGGTAGTCAAGATGCACTTTATGACATCTAATAGCAACATGTTATTCTGACTTACAGCTACAGAAAGATCAATGTTTGACAATCATGCTCACACCAACATTTCCTATGGTAAAAACCAATTGGACCAATCAGTGTTGCAACAGTCCATAAGTAACCTGGGAGAGAAGAGAAGATCATGAAATTCATTTGTGGTGGACTTAAATGGGCAGAAATCAATGCCACATTGAACAGAACTCTTCAAAGGCAGCGTTGAAAAGTCCTCATCTCGCATTATAAGTCATGCAGATAAAAAAATATTATATTGCCGTTCTTTTTATCCTACCAGGATCACCAACCTCTGAAAGATAGAAAGGGGCTGATTCAGCTGATCTTCGGGTTTCCCACCTTGCTGCGACAGCTTTGTGGACTGCTCTTGGAAGCGCCATTTCAAACTCTCAATTGTTTTGCCTTTATCTCTAGCACTCAACAGCTGACTTTTGCAAGGAAATGAAACAAAAACAGACTTTCGCCCAAACCACTCTGCAGTGCAACCCAGAAATGTCACTTCTGAAGTTGTTGCCTTCCGTTCCACACAGCTGCTGTTAAAGAGACAGGCTGTGTTTCTCAGCCACCCAGAGAGGCTGGATTAAACCACAAAACAAACGCTGATAAATTCCTCTACTGATGACTCCAAAGTAAGTTAAATCCATTTTCTCTGAGTAGCTTTTACTATATGTATCTCTCTCTGATGAACAGAATCAAAAACTGGGGTTCAGGAAGGAGAGGCATGGTAGAAAAATTTAATGGACTCAGTATCTAAAAGGAAGAAGGCCCATACTTTGTATTCTCACGTTGGCACATTGGAGAATTGGATATTTCATTCCCATCATCTTGTCTTCTCCCTTCATAGGACTATATCTACAAAAACAGTCAACTGAGAATCTTTTTTGGGGTGGGACAGCCATACAAAATTCTACAAAAATAGCAGATTGTGCAATAAATGAAGCTCCACCACCTATAAGATTTCACTATAATATCACCTGTGCTATTAAATCATTAATGTTAGTGTGTTAATTGGCCTTATTCTTTTTTTAAAAAAGAGATCCAAACTGGTATAATGGGTAAGGTATCAGGCAAGAAACTGGGTGACCAAGAATTCTAGTCCTGCCCTGGGCACAAATCCAGCTGGGTGGCATTAGGCCAGTCACTCTCAGCCTAGTAAGGTAGCAATGGCAAGCCACTTCTGATAAACATTGCCAAGAAAACTGTAGGGGCTTGTTCAGGCAGTCTCAAAGAATCTGAAATGATTGAATGGGCAAAAATAATAAATACTTTTGTAGGACATTCTTTGCTACTTCTGCTGCCTGCCTGCTGCCTCCAATTTGGCACTCCAAATTTCACCAGGCTCAAGGTTGACTCAGTCCTCCATCCTTCCAAGGTGGGTAAAATGAAAACCCAGATTGCTGGGGATAATTTGCTGACTCTGTAAACCGCTTAGAGGGCTGTAAAGTGATATATAAGTCTAAGTTGAAGTGACCAGATTTCCTTAAATTGTTGGCGGGACATGGTTGACAGAGGGGGCGAGGGGGAAGAAACAACAACCTGGGACTTTTAAAAATTGCCCAGGCCTCCTGTCAGCCCGGGCACCATCAACCGGGGGGGAGGGGGAGGGGTAGCTCCCAGACAAACCCAGAAGCTACGGGGCAGCGTGCGAAGTGGCCTGTGCGCCGCACGGCTCCCGGACAAACCCGGAAGCTATGGGGTGGCGTGTGAAGTGGCCTGCACACCGTGCGGCTCCCGGACAAACTGTACTGGCTCTCGCCGGGCTGAGGGAGAGGGCTGCCAGGGGAATCCCTCCCTTCCTCCCTCCCTTACTCACTCCATGCCGGGAGTGTGTTCTTTCATCTTTCTTTGTGTCGTGGAAAGCTGAGAGCGGGTGGGGAGGAGAGCGGGTGGGCATGGCCTCCTTCGCACCCAGAAGAAAAAAAAGCGGAACTTTTTGAAAATGCCGCGGGACGTGGGGCATTTTGCTAAAAAGCGGGTCTGTCCCGCGAAAAGCGGGACGTCTGGTCACCTTAGTCTAGGTGCTATATATAACTTGCAAATAACAAATAAACATATATTACTCTCAGAATTATTATAGTGTCTTATTCTAGTTAACCCAGTTTAAAAGAAGACTTTAAATATTAAACTATTGATTTAATTAAGCTTTTAAATTAATGTTATTTCAATTTCTTGCATATTTTGCTTTAAACATAGCATTTCATTTAACAGGAAAAAAATGTACAATACTTTTTATCCCTGTTGGATTGCTGTGAAATTTTGAGAGTTGATGTCTATTTATCTTAAAGTTGCTAAGGTTGAGAAATAATGTTTTAAATTAATTGTCTGGATTCAAATTATATGTAGGAAGAAATCAAATGGAATTATATTATCTTCATCATCTTAAGTTAAGTAGAATGAAGAAAGATATCTAGGGAAGTTTTATCATTTAGGAAAGTTAAATAACTTGTCCTATTAGATTCATCAATGCAAGATTCTTTACTTTATTTAAACTTTGTAGTTCTTTAATATAATCTTTTATATTACAAATTCTTTTATATTATGTCAATATAATTACTTAATAAAAAACTGTAATATCCCTGTTATTTGGTATTACAGGGGTACTAAAATCCATTAGACAGGAAAATTGGTTGCCATTTTTTCCCCTAAAGATAGATGAAGTTTGAACAATCCTATGTATTACAATTTTTTAATTAAAAAAAACCCAATAAACACAATTAACCCATGGGTCATGACTTGATACATACACAAACACACATACTACTTATCATCAAACTTCCGCAACTGAGTAGTCACTTTCTATTAAAATTCTAAACTATTGTGATATATTTTAATGCTCTCAGGTTGGAAACCAAGGATGAAGTTTTGTACAATGCTAAACTATTTCAGCATATTTTGAGATATTCTCATTATCTGATATTGAACACAAAGATCAGTTGATGTCTATTTTACCTGGTTTATTTACTTATAAATTTACTTATAAATAGAAGCAAATAAAATAAGAAAATTCACAGTCATATATTTTATACATAACCAATGTCTTGAAATTTCATGTAAATAAAAGGATTTCATTTCTCACAAGGAGTATTATGGTTAATGATGCACAGTTCGTTCTCCAGCCTCAAAATTATCTGCACAAACTACTCCTATACTATTTCAATTTGTGTAGAAACATGCCACTTTCTTATCTTAACATTGTTATAATTGGGTTTTTATCAAAGTTCAAAATGTACTGCTCCAACTTACAGGAAGTATTCTGTTTGTTTCAACATTCCAAAAAGTGTTCTGGTATTGAAACAGTCCTGTTTTTGAATATGAAATGAGCACTTTGATCCCAGAATTGAGCTATACCAAGAAGCAATTCTTGAAGTGTCAAAATAGCTGCTTTGGGATAGAAATATTTTGAATTGGATATGGAATTGGTTGAGCTTTATATTGGTAGTGATGATCTCTCGATTCTAAGAATTGTGTCATTGTAAATATTGTTCAGGGCATGAAATGATATGGTAGTGTAAGATGTCAACTTCATTTGAAGAGAAATGAATAATTGTGCCCTTTCTCCTTCCAATATGCATTCAATTCACAAAAGCTTGGGTAAATTACCTGTGGTCCTCTTTGATATACACATGTTGATTAGAGATGGTATTCACTTACATTCACTTCCGGTGCGCAAATGTGAGCGAACCACTCACATTTTGTAAACATACACACACAGAGAGAGACATTATTTCTAGCTCATTCCTTGATACTTGGCTGCTTATTTTCAGACATTTTGTTATCCAATGAGGTAATATCATTAAGACTAGTGAGGATGGGGTTTGCTTGCATATTGTTTATATACAGTAGTTTGCACTGACAGTTTGGGTGGAGGTGTGATTCCCTTCCCTCTATATGATATACAAAGCCATTTTTTTAACAAACTTCATTGCTCCAATCAATGTGATAGACAGATTGGCAAAGGCTATTATAGTCAACACTGAATGAGATGAATGAGCTGATATAAAGCAACTTACTATATCTTTGAGATGAAGCTATCTCTAATAATTATCAATATACCTATGGATTACTCTTTCTTGTCACTCACCTAGTTCTATCCTCACAAAACACTCTTATAAAATGTAATACATCACAAAGACAAAAAACAAAAGAAACCACACAAAAACAATATGTATTCAAATGTTAGCTTGCATTAAATTGCCTAATTTGAGTAAATTAATTTGTTCTGACATAATTATTTGACAGGAAATATAATGGCATGTCTCTGTTTTTGTTTTTATATTGATAGAATATTTCATTTGATAGATTATATTTTCTTAAAACTTACTGTATAGGAAGTGGGAAATGCCTCAGGATTAATTTAGTCCCCAGTCTGGTCATTAAAAGCTTTCAACTATAACATTTTTATGTCATTTATCTACTCAAAAGGAGAACCAGAATGATGTAAACAATAGGAAAAGAGGTAAGCAAAGGTCTCCATATAACCACAATGATCCCTAATTACCACTGATATATCTTATGGGAAGTGAGATCTATCACCATTCCTGATATAATATGAAGCAGTTTATTCCAGCACAGCTTCCTATGCCAGAAAATGCAGCTTTGTTTCAAACCACAAACTTCAAACAACAATGTGGATAAGAAATTCTATAAAAAGAGATGATGACAGGAACATTGATGTGGGTTGATAAAAGTCAAGACACAACTATGGTTGTGATAGCAATTCCACTTTTTTTACTCATGACATTCATAAACACATGTTAAAAAGGGGAGGAGTTTTGATTACAGTTGCTCACCTAATTTTGACATTTGTTGACATCCCTTCTCTAAACAACTCGAAAACATGATTAATATAAAAAACACAGCTAAATATATATCACATAATATATTATCAAATGTGGTGTTTGAATATTCAGAATATTTTTATTTATATCCAGCCTTTATGATTTTTTTATAAATAACTCAAAGCAGTGAATATATTCAACACACCTTCCACCTCCTATTTTGTCCACAACAAAGTCCTGTGAGGTGAATTGAGCTGAGAAAGAATGACCAGCCCAAGATCACCCATATCTATAGCAGGATTGGAACTCACAGTGTCCCATTTTGCAGCCTGGTACCTTAACCACTAGATCAAACTGACTCTCAGATTTCTATATCTATATCTCACATCCATATATATCTGCTTACACGCTTATGCTATGTGTGTGTGTGTGTATGTGTGTGTGTGTGTGTGTGTACCTTATTGTTTGCCATATTAGTCCTGAAACTGGTTTACTGTATTCATATTATGATTTTCAGCATTACTCACATGTTAACAGCCAGAGGTGTGTACATTCAAAGAACAAGAAAGGCAGGAGTGGATAGAAATATTCCTCATCTACTGCAAAATATGCTATACGTTCTTTAAAGTCAATCACCAAATAATTTTTAAGTTTCAATTGCTTAATAGTAGAAGTAAAAAAAGTAGCATCCTGACTATTTTGTATTACTATACTGAAGGGTAAAAAGCTGAGATATAGAATGATTTGGATATTTATTTGATTTTGGTGTGGATTGTCATAGAGAAAATCTATCTACATGGTTGCTGAAATGAAATAGCTATAAAGCTCAATTGAATCCTTCAAATTTGGGGTTTTTTTAAAACAAAACTTAGAATTGCATCTCATATATACATTATAGCTATATATTGTACATTGCTATTTACAAAGTTAACATTCTGAGAAACCTGAGGTCCGCCCAAAATAATAAATATGCATTTCTGTGTCATACATTAGTTTTCCCAACATTTCAAATAATTAATTCATATTTTCCTATGTTCTTCTAATTTGATTTTTAAACTAATCTTCCACCAGCTTTTTCCCAAGACCTGCTTTTCAGCTCATTACTGTAAAATCTTGACTTTCCCTATGTCTATTAAGCAATATCACCTTTGCTTTTACTGTCTGGCATAATTTGATTCCATGACTGATTCTTTCTGGATGATGAATTATGACATGAAGACTGATTCATTCATCAGCTTCATTATTATCTAATTTACAACAACTAAATCTATCTAATAGTCCTCATCCTGCAAAGGGGTGTACATGGAATCATGATGAATGAATTATGATTGAATCATGAACAAAAATTACAAAAACAACCTAAACCTGACATTGGGTCAATCAATGATAGGTTACATAAATGCTCCAGAAATTCCTATCCTTTCAAAAATTGCTTCATGTTCCAGGTAATCTTCTCATATTATTTTTAAATCCCCTCAAAAAATTCCCCAATTTTTAAATCCCCCTCAAAATTTGTTGCCAATAACTTTTGGTTGTTATGTGTAGGATAAACTGTTCCAAAATAAGTATTCCATCAAGTTCCTTAGTACCCAGAATCTTTCCAGTTATTTTGGGTAATGTTTCCCTTACAGACATTTTATTCTAAGAATATAAAATCAAATCTACTTTGGATAATATATAAATAACATATTAATATATAGCAATAGCACATAGACATATACTGCTTCATAATGCTTTACAGACCTAAGTGGTTTACAGAGTCAGCATATTTCTCCCAACAATTTGGGTCCTCATTTTACCAACTTCAGAAGGATGGCAAGCTGAGTCAACCTTGAGAACAGTCAGAATCTAACTGCTGGCAATCAGCAGAATTAACCTGCAATACTACATTTTAACCACTGTGCTACCACTGCTTCCATATATGACCTAAGCATATCATTTTAATAATTTACATTTTCCCTGTCTTTATCATTTCACTACATTACAAATGCTCTATTTTCCATTTCCTATTAGTTGCACTTCAGTGTGCCTCTCTTATGCTATTACCAAACCCTAAAAACTCTCATTCCATTTCAAAAAGTTATTTTTTTAAAAAAAGTCATTTTAATAATGACTGCATTTTTTTCATCTTCACCCTAATTTAATCAGCTCATTGTGAGATTTTCTATAATGTGCTTCTAATGAGAGCTCCATTAATTTACAAAGCTTGGCTCTCTTAAAAGTTTCAACACCTCTGTCAAGTAGAAGAGTGTTCTGAAAATGAAATGTGAAAGAGAAAAGTAGAAAATGCTGCATTACTTAAATGAAGCTACCTTAATGTGAGCTTAAAAGCAGAGGTGGCGCAGATATATGTTATAGCAAAAACGCATAGATTCAGACTTCAGATATGAAGTATTTTTTATAGAAACAATGTATGATTTCTGAAGTTATCTTCATACACAATAAGAATAAATGTATAAGTTACCAAGAATTTCAAGTTAGGAAAGATGATTCTGCTTCTAATTCATAGTTCTCACCTCTATGGGAATAGGCATTCATCCTTCAAAAATCATATAATGCCTGATGTTATGTGCTTTTCCATTCTTGGCAGTTTCCTTAGTCTATCAACCCCTTTAATATAGTGATTCTGTTGTAAATGCCTACATTCCACTCTTTATTTTTTATCATTTACTGACTAAACTTACATTGTTCTGTCAAGTCCTTTCCATGCCTTTTAATGGAATCTAAATTGTTCATATGACATGCCAACATATTCTTAATGCAGTGTTTTCTAACCCTATTCATTTTTTCCAACCTGTGTTTTAACCACCAGAAATACCTACTCATATTTTTATTTTCCTCTACCATTTCTGGCTGGCAATTTTTCTAGAACAGCTTTATCTGTATATCTGTCAGGCATATATTGTTTCAGGATTGGTACTCAATTATACTAGTTTATATCTTGTTACACATTTATCTGTTTGTTGTAATTCACCTGCAGCATTTTACTCTACCCTTTATAAAGATAAGTAAAATATGTCCTCTAAAGGAGATATTTAAAGAGTTACCTTATCAGTAAGATGAGTGGCATATAAATTTAATAAATAAATAAATAACTTCAGTACTTTATTAAAAAGTTATATTTGCTTCTTTCATTTATGTATATCTACTGTATGTATGTATATATTAAATGATGTATATATTTGTGTGTGTGTGTGTGTGTATGTGTGATTACTGCTCTTCAGTACTTTATCACTTTATTAAAATTGAGTCTGCCCCCACACTAATTGTTAAAAAATGAAAATGCATGGGAACTTACACATTTACAAGAAAACAAGGGGTTTCAATGAGACAGTAGTTACTGCTTTTATTTGTCTGTATGTATTACTTTTGTTTTCCTTTTTTTAAAAAAAACCTGCTATTTATTGTTTTATATGTGTAATTAAACAAAGCACTGGAGTTAAGAATGCTTTATTCAGGAAACTAGTTCTTCCTTCTCTATTATTTCCAGGAGAACTGCCAATGAAATCTCATTTCCATCAGACAACAAGCTTTTTTTTTTTTGTTGCAAGGCAGGGCAAACTAAAGTAAACAGAATAAGGCTCATCAAAAGGTTGGGAAGCAGAATGCAAAGCCCTCTCAGATTCAGATATCAAAATGGCTCATAATATCTATGCTTCACAAACAGAGCTTGAGTACACCTGAGTTTCATAGTGATAGAAGAAAGCTTTAGTCTGAATTTAAATTTCATTGTGGGCTTCAGTGGCTTGATGTAAACCCTGCATTTAAGATCCAGGTTTCTGGATCCAGATTGTCAGGGAAAAAACCTGATTATGAGCATAGCTGCAATTAATAACAATTGAACAGACTGCACACCACAAGAAGTCTTGCTTTAGGATTCAGAGGTTTATTAGAATTTAAAACATGATAAACATCAAACACATTGATCACATTGCAATGAGGATCCATCTGACAAGCAGTCAAGAGGACGGCTTGAGACCTCCCACCACTCATCCTAGTCCTTTTATACCTGAAAACCACAAAGCCACATAACTTTCTTGAATTTGCCACTCTGCCATAGCACCAGGGGCAGTTGCTAGCTCCTTCAGCCTATATGTCACAACATAACTATTTTTACGTATGTGATCAACTTAAGTTCCTCTTTTTCCCACGATCTTAGCCGACCACATTGTGCAGCTAAGAATCTGTCCTGCTTGCAAAACAGAATTCCCACATTCTCAGGGGGCACAAGCTCACCACACAGGCATCAGTGGTTTTTCATAATCTAATCAATGCTGAGCAGTGTACTGGCTCTGTGACCCTCAAACCCTCACAAACGTGTTTATCTTTTGACTACAAGCACTATAATGTAGACGAAGCATCTTTCATTATTCTTTGAGTACTGCAGGCAGGTATATTCACGTTGATGCTTGACCCAGCCCAACACCCCCCCCCCCCAGGTAACTTGCAACTCCAGGAACTGATAGGGGCAGCATGAATAGCATAGTGTTTTTAAGCTTCCCACAATGTTACTTTTTCTTATAACTTTCAATGTATTT
>JANHFP010008621.1:50062-62515 GCA_032468135.1 Calamaria suluensis | reverse complement strand
ATGTGTGTGTGTGTGTGTGCGATATCGGGGGTCGAGGATAAAAATCGAAAAGTGGGTTTTAATAGGAGCTTCTGTAGGAGGAATAATTTAAAAGGGGGGGGGGAGTTGGTTGAAAGGTTTCGACAGACGCGTCGCTGCTTGCTAGTCTTTCCTGAATGTTAATTCGGTGCAGTTGTTGTTGCCTTGTGCGGATCCTACGTGGTTTGTAGAGAAGTGTTTTGATTCGTTTTCTTTATTGGGAGGATTACATTTGATTCCTGCTCCTTTAATCCTTATACAGCAGGCACACTTGTCAACTGGGTAAATCGAGTGCGTTGTTAACACTCCTTTTAAAACACGGACACAAGCGCTTTAAAAAAAAATTGTGGGTGTTGTGTATGCAATTCTCACTCGAAGAAGTCCTTGCTCGTTTTAAGTGCGGCGTCCTGCCTGTCGCTAGTGTTTTCCTAATGGGTGTAGGAATGTGCACGGAGAGAGAGAGAATATATATTTGTTTGGGGGAAGGGCAGAAAAGCAATAATTTCTCTGTGTGTGTGTGTGCAATATGCACATCAAATTTGAATATATCCACGTTTTCACCTTCATTTTTTAACAGCCTTAATAATTTTGTTAAATTCTAGCACTTAGTACCCAACTGTACAGTTTGCATATTTTCTATACATATTATTATAAAATCCAATTTCATGTGGCTTTTTTAGTGTCTTACTGCTTATTTTTTATATTACTCAGCATATTTAAATAAATTGAATTTATTAGATTAGGATATTTGTTTCATAGTTTTTTTTTAAAACAATAAAGGGAGCATGCACCTTTGTATTATATTACAATGAGAATTTTTAATACTGTTATCAGATTTTGAACCATTTGCATTTAGGCAGTGCATATATTGAGAGAGCAATCAATCTGAGTTGGGGTAGTTGAATATTAATATTTTGAAATAGTTTGCTGTTTGGCTCTAATCTAGGCTTAAATACAGAAATATTTGAATGGAATCTTTGGTCAGGGAAATAGGTCTTAAACATAAAATTTCAAAAAGCTAGCTTCCCAATACATATGTGCAAATGGATATTTATCCAAGCTAATTGCTTCATCAGTAATATAACTTCCGGTCCCTGTGAAACTTAACATTTGATGTCTCTATCCTGGGAATTCTGTGCCTTCAGAATAATGGAGAAAACAGTTAAAAAATAATTATTAATATAATGGTTACATAGCTATAGTTATAGGAATGGACAAGGCATGACCTTATTTATGTACTTAACATTGAATTTATAATAGGTATTCCTACTGGGCAATAAAGACCACTGGGAAAATTCCATTTTGCTTGCAATTTGAGCATTATCCCATTTATAATCCTGAGATAGAAGTGCTCATCTTCCAAGAAGTGTGTAAAAAGTATACTTAAGATACACTACTGGTTGGGTAGTGAAGAACTCATGAGTATGCTGTACCATCTGTTGATTGCAAACTCACAATGGTATGCATATACTTACACAGCTATGACTACTGTAGTTGTGTCCTAATGAAGTAACAATATTTTTATAGTAATAACTGTACTTGGTGGTTAAACATAGAAGTTGAAGAATGTGCTTTACTCACAATCGATGGATTTATCTTGAGATAAAATGGCTTTGTAGCAATTGTCTATATTTCTTGGTAAATGAAATGTAAATTTCTTGTGGCTAGAACCTTACATATGATTGCCAGATAAAAACCATGGCTTTTTTGAAAGTTAACTTTTAAGAAAAATGCATTAAAAAGACTTTGGAGTACAGATTAATAATCACTGATGTGGATTAGTGAGAAAGCTCTGTCCCTATTGCTGGAATGTAAAAAGTGGGGTTGTTGTTCATTGGCTGCTATTATAATTGAATCCTAGCAAAGGTGGAGCATCTTTAATAATCTTTCTAGGTTCCATTCTTAGGCTTTTTCTATGAATAATTCCAAAATCTGTAATGAAAACTTAAATCTTTTTTAGGTGCATTAATGAGGATGGGACAGTAGCTTCACTTACTTAGATACCATTTTTATAGCAATGAAAAGTATTGCCTGCTTTTGTCAGTTTCACTCTGTTGGATGTAAGCTACAGTATCAAAAAATCAAAAGCATTAAAACCAGCTGTGCTTGACTTCCTTAATTTTTTTCTGGATCATTCTTTTTGTTTGCTTTGTAGGACTTTTTTTGTTCTATTCATGAGGCCATTAGAAGCATACTGTGGAATATTGTAAATTTAGAGAAAGATGTGTATATTGCTATTTCCTTTTCATTTTAAATATATTTTCATTTCCTGTGTTGTCTGGTAGCTGTCAGCGGGATGCTAATGTGCTGTAATAAGGAGGATGGCCAAACCAGCTGGCAGTCATCGTTCTACTGCTGGCATTCACCTTCTGGAAAATAAGCATGTTCTCTTTGTACTGCACATACTTTTCCATGATCCAGAATTTGGAATTCTTAATCATCTTCAGCTTTCATTATAAATAGTCATAGAGATGTGATATAAGGACAGTATGCATGTACCCAAAACATAACCACTAAATTTAGGCAACGGTATAAACCTCAAGAATGGATATTTGTGCTAACAATTCAGTTCAGAGAATTGTATGACTAATTTTGATCTTGATCCCTTCTTTTTCACGCCTGCGGTTTAGAAAATGGGGCAGTTAGACAAGTTGCCAGCCAGGAACAAGTAAGGTAGTATCCAGACAGGAGAACCTGCATTGTCTATCTCATAGGATATATATACTGTATGCAATTACAGGGCTGAAATCAAAGGTTGTTTTCCTGACCATATCATAAAACAAATCCCTTCATTAGGATAGCAAATCTTCAAAAACTGTTTACAATAAAATGTAATCAAAGCAAAAAATGAGGAACAAAAACAAAGAAACATCAGCTTCCTTCCCTTCCCTTGTCTACAATAATAAAATATTAAATTTCTATGCCGCCTATCTCTCCTACAAGGTAGGCTTCAAGGTGTCTTACAGTGGTATTGAGAGGTTTGTGATACCTTTTGCATTTTCAATACTTTCCTTAAATATGAACTAAAATGTGATCTGTTCTGCATAGTCCTGAAACTAGGTAAAGACAACCCACCCAAAGAAGTGTGTCAAAGATTATTACACTTGTTCATTTATTTATTGAGGAAATTGATCCAAGGTACTGATTTGTATGTGGAAAAAGCAATGTGAACCTCTAAATTTAGCATTTCATTTAGCCGGGTGTTTCAGTCAGGAGGGTGACAATCAAGTGGGAGTATGGGATGCCCTACCTTATTTAAAGAATGGATTTCTAAGTATTCACCATCAAGGTCCAGTCTTTATAGCACAGATAGGTGGAAATGTGCCATGGATCAAGCAAAGGAGATTTCTGAGGACTTCTGAAATACAGTTTATCTTTACTCGGCTATAAAAGTTTACAAAACTATTTCCAAAGAGTTTGGACTCCAGCAGTCCACTATTAGGTAGGTTATATATAAATAGAGGCCAAAAAAAACCCCCAACCCTATCATTCCCGGAATGTTCAACTAACCTAAATCATATCAAAAGCAAGAGGTAGCGGAGAACTTCAGGGAATCACAGGTCTCTCTTGCATTGGTGAATGAATATCAGTATTCATGAGATCCACCAGTAAGAGAATGTCGGACAACAATAGTACGTTTTTGGCAGGGTCATCAAAAAAGCTACTAATCTCCAAAAAGGAACATTGTTGCCTATGTACAATTTGTGAAACACATGTGGATAAGCTAAAAAGCCATTGGAAGAAGACTGTGAATGGGTGAGACCAGAACAGAGCTCTTTGGCTTGAATAAAAAAAGCTTTGTATTTGGTGAAAGGCAAACATTGCATTCCAGCATAAGAACCTTGTCTCATGTCTGAAACATGATGATGGTAGTAGTATTCATGATTTCAGCCTGCTTTACTTTAGATAAGGATGGGTTACTATAATTGATGAAACATACGGATTCTGAATCGTACCAGCTATCTCGACAGGAAAATAGCAGGGTATCAGATGTCCCTGAGGTAAAGTCCAAGTGAAAGTGGGCTATGCAGCCGAGGCTCTGACCCAGAAGACATAAGTCACATGATCAAAAGAGAAAATGTTTTAGACTGGCCAAAGTCCTGACCGTAATCCTGCAGAAATGTTCTGGAAGGACCCGAAGCAGGCAATTTGCGCAAGAAAGCCCAACAGCAACCCTGGATTGAAGCTGTTCTGGAAGGAGAAGTGGTCTAAAATTCCTCCCAGCCACTATGCTGCGGGATTGGCCAACAGTTATTGGAAACTTTTAGTTATAGTTACCACTGCTCAAGGGAAGGGAAGCATATAGTTACTGAAAGCAAATGTTCACATACTTTTTCCATACACACAAATATGTGGCTTTGGATCACTTTCTCAATACATGAACAAGTATAATGTTTTTGACTCACTTGCTTAATTGGTTTCCCTTTATCTGGTTTTGGACATACATGAAGAACAGAACAGATTTTAGGTCCTATTTGTGCAGAAATACTGAAAATTGAAACAGGTTCAAAATTAAGCACCACTGTAGTTTAAATTGAATGATCATATTATCATAAAAGCCCTCTGTTCCATTTAAAGCTATTTTTCTTTTCTCAGTGCCACTTTTTTTTCCCACAAGTGGTAATTTGTTTGGAATTATTCCACACCTTCCAATATTCCACGCCTGGAATGCTGTGGCATACATTTGAGCATAGCAAATGTATTTCCATAGAATTGATACTACAGAAAAATGGACCAAACTATTCTTAATACATATTTTTAAAGAAGTATTGGGAATGTTAGGGAAGCTTTTAGAAATCCTAAAGTCTGAATTGCCTTTTAGTTTTCATTTGGCGAAAGATACTGCTATGTAATTTCCCCGTTGTTTATAAGCACATTTGAGCCAGTTTCCAGATGGCTTATTTAAAATACATGAGTGCTGCTTGCCCTTTGAGATTTAACCTAGAAAAGTAAGAAATAGGTTTTGTCCAAATACCATATGTGAAGATACTGTACCTTTTGCTTTTTACATATAATTCACAAATACTATGGCTTCCAGTTGTATCTTCTTCATGTGCAAATGGAGTTAAACAGAAAAAACGTTCGATTTTATCTCAGTGTTGTAATATGTCTCAAATAATCCTTTGTTGTAGTACACGTTTAAGACTAAAAAATAAGAAAGCAGCCTCCTTTGAAACATTCTGTTAGAATATTTTGAGTGTCCGTATGATCCAGTAGAACCAAGACAAAGAATATTTCAGATATTGTACAATTAGAAATAAAAGTAGGAATATTGGTAACCCATGCTGAATTTTATTTTCCAATCTCTAAAAAAATGACCTAGAGTTTTTAAAATTTCTTACTGTAAAGAATGGAAGGAATAATTAAGTAAGCTTTTTTCCTGCAGCCTGGCTTGCCTATACATATAACTCAGAAGTGAGCATAGCAAAGAAGCATCTGCAGCAGATTCACTTTAATGCTGTCCATAGAGAGTATGATTTTTCTTGTTCTGCAAAGGTCAACAGCAAAGCTAAATGTTCAAAAACAGCAACATTATCTGCAATGTGCACAGTTTCCATTTGACAGTTGTTTGAAGGGAAAAAAACACTATACATACAGCATATAAGGACAAATGATTACATTTTAGCTTATGAAGTTTGCCTCTCATATTAAAGAATATAAGGAGAGCAATCAATTTACCTGCTTGGCAGCAGAATGTTTAAACTTCCTGTTCCTTTTACTTCAATGCTTGGAGAGCATTGTACCTTTGTGGGAATACCATCTGCCTCTCTTTTATTATAAAACAATTATAAAACCTATTAACCTTGGCTGGCTTATTAGCATACTGTTTGCATATCAATTGAGTGACCATTGTCCTGTATGGTCTGGAATTTAATGTCATGGACAACTGAAAATAAAGGTGATCCAGAATAGTCATCATTAGTGGAAGGATAGACTGGATAAACTAGAGAAAATTTCTGTTTTACTATTTAAATTAGTAGAAAACCTTTCTTGTTTGGTGTTAAGATCTGTAGAACAAGCTACGTTAGCTACTTTCCAAGTCACTTAAAAAGCAATGGCAATGTCAACAGTTAGAAAATACATGTAATTTTTGAGATTTTAAGACCTTTGATCAAGCAAAATTGTTTAAAAAGTAGAAGGGGATGAGAATTGTGGCTGATGTTTAAAACTTGTCTGCTCTAGATTGCAGTCTTAAGTGGAATGTGGAAGTATTTTACAGATACGTAGCCAGAATCTCTAGTACATTTGTTTAAGCAGCTGAGGAGTTCTCTGAACGGGGATCAGATAACCTAATGATATTACTTCTCCAGCCATACAATTATAACTTGTTTAAGGGTAATGGATAGCCTATTACCATACTTTACCAACTCCCTTTTACCCTTTATCATTGTAATAGACTCTGAGGAAGTTTTATGAGTAATGCCCAATATTTTTTTTTATTAAATCAATTTGTATTCTTCCATTGTTTCCTTAGGATTTTGTACTTCAACTCTCCATGTCTTCATACTTCCTAGAGGAAGTGCACAAATATTCTTGCTTTTCCAAAAAGTTTCCTTTCTTGCAAAGCCTTAATGTACATTACTTCAGCAGGGCCAGAATATTCATGTTGAATAGAAAAGTAGGCCTAATACTGTTCTTAGGCTACCTTTTCCATTTCTTCTTTTTGTCCTACTTTATAGATGTGTCCTGCTCTGGAAATGACTGTGCATACAGTTGTCCTGAGTCATAAGATTTACTAAGGAAAATAGTTGTTTTGCTTACTTAAATTTAATATTCCCTTGAATCAATTTCTAGTGCGCATGGCTACATCGGCGTCCTGTCCTTGGAATCAGTAATGGAAATATCTAGCTGTATGTAATCTTCGAGTTACAACAGTGACTAAAGTTGCGACATAACCATCCTCTTTTGCAAAGAATGGGTGCCTGATGTCGCATGAGTCATGGCTCCCAGAAACTTCCAGTCTTGGTGCTCAAAGTGTTTGCAAGCCAATGGGGTGCATCCCATCAGTTTGCAAACACTTTGCGCACCGAGACTTCAAGGCTTTTGGGGGAGACTCACTGAGGCTCCCACCTCTCCAGAAGCGGCAGGCAGCTTTTATGAGTCAGCAGAGCTCCTCCCACTTTCCCTCTGCTCTCACTGTTCCACTTTTGGAGTGCCGGGAGCAGGCAAGGAAACTACAACAGAAAGGAGACAAGCTCACTAGATCTTTGCAAGGTGTGAGTCTCTGGAGACCTGGTGCCTGTGGGGACCAAGTGTGGCAGGATGGGGGGGGGAGCAGTTATTGGCAGCATGAGGTATCTCAGTGGCTCATGGGAGGCCTTGGGTAGTCAGAAGCACCAGTTGTTGTCGCCCTCCTGGCCTTCCCAACCCTGAGATATCTCATGTGCACTTAACAATCTGCATGTTCGATTAGTGAATGCATAGGCAAAAGCAGGGAGTTTTCACATTCATTTTACGTGATTCACTCCAACAAATCTTTGGGTTACAAATGTAATTGGCAGGCTTCATTACGTTTGTAAGTCGAGTACTACCTGTATTTTTGACTTTGGAGATACTTCTAAACTTCTCAGTATAACCTACAACAAATGGATTTCCTCATGATTTCCCACATAAATGACCAGGTCCAATTCCGCTTAGCTTCTTTGATATTAACTAAAGCTGATTAGGTGTTGCTGCTGTTTGTTAACATAGAGTGTTTTAAATGTTCTTCAAGGAACGTCAGTTTGTCTGCAAAGCAGTTTCAACATTTCTGGAAATTCTATAGTTCTAGAAGAAAATGTATATCACACTAAGAGAAATGCAGTTCTGATTGTCTTTGTTCCTTTTAAATTTGTACAAGATTATACACATCTGTTTGTTCTTTGCATTTATTGTCAAGCATCCCACAATCATGAGATCACCATTTGCAATGTCTTCTGCTGGCTTCCCCAGAAGGTCATTGGAATCCTATAGTCTGCTGAACGATTTCCCCTCCATGCACAGAAAGGAGGGAACCCTTATTTATGGCAGGTTGCAGAACCAGAGCTAATATTCTGAATATTTCAGCGCACTCCGAATGCCCATGAAAGATTTCCCCTCTGTGCTCAGAAAGGAGCCAAAATCCTTTGGTACAAATGGACATAAGAGCAAAAGGACTGCCTGCCAGGAGGATTTCAGTTCCGCGCGAGGTTTGTACATTCAGACTCAAGCTTCCATTAATGTAGTCTTAGAATAAAATAGGTTTGGCTCGTCGGGTCGTACATCTTGTCTGGTGTAGCTGAGAATGCTGACATGAGTCTTGCAAGTCTGAAAGGACAAATCGCCCACTGTCTTTTAACAGCCTGAGAAATTAAAGGGAGGTTTTTCAGAGCCACTTTTCTCAGGCCAGTATGCAACTGCACACTGTGCTCTTGTTTAACTGATCCCTAGGCATTATCTCTTCCCTCATCGTCCAAGGTGATTCCCACATACCGTTATACTTTTATGTCCCGTTGAGCTTTAAAACACAGGTGTCAAACTCAAGGCCTGGGAGCCGCGAGGTGCTTAGATCTGGGCCGTGTGGCGGCCCTGGAAACAGCGAAGGACCAGCCAGTGGTGCCTCTGCCAGTGGAAATGGAGCTTGCAAGGGCCACAGGCAGGAATCCCAAGCTCCGTTTTCACTGGCAGAGGGCTGCAGGAGGTCGTCCCTGTCAAAAACAGAGCCTATTGGTGTGAGACTGAGATAAATTTGAATATTAGATCCTCCTCTTCCTGCTTGGAGACAGTTTGTTAACTCAGTCCAGCCTAGAGAGACCTATTTCTCAGCATTCCACTGAATTCTATAGATTCTTCTAGCATCTTGTTGGCTGCCCCTTCTTAATTAAATTAAATTAAATTAATTAAAACATGGCAATCCAATTCTATTATAGGTTGATGCAGCCTGCTGTTTGATGAAATATTGACTACTAGGAGATAACCTTCTCTTGGGTTTTCTGTCAGTACTGATCTTCCCCTTTCACCTAGAGCAGAGCTGGCTGGAGAATCCTGGGAAGTCCACAAGTCTTAAAGCTGACAAGTTTGGGAACCTCTGACCTAGAGGTTTAGATGATTTTATGGATTGCACCTTTTGCCCTTCATCCTAGTTCCTGGGACCTTGGGTTTGTTTGGTGTGCATTTCTTTAGGAAATTTGTCCATTAATTTGTGTGGCAGAAATCAGAAAAGCTCATGCAGTATTTAAAAGCATTGTTGAAATCCTGATAAATATCAGTAATGCTTTAGCTTAATATCCTTTATTTATAAACTGTTGCTGTCTTTTTTGTTGTCTGTTGTATAGAATGTGCTGATTATTTTATGAGTAACCTTTGCTAGAGGAAAAAAACAAGGCAGTAATTGTAATAAAAGCATGACATGCCTGATGATACAGTAATGATACAGTGGATAAAACTAAAAAGTACAGTCTTATGCATGTCTAATTGGACTAATGTCCAATACTAGGTTCAGTGGAAGTTAATCTTTTATTTCTAAGTTCAATTTTGGCCTTAAAAGAAAACTGATCACACAAAAAACAAGTAAAGGCATCTCATTCCCATGTTCTCTATTTCTCTCTCTCCTTCTCCCCTCCTCTCCTTCTCTTTCATCATATTAGATAAGTAGTTCCCATGCTTTTAGGCCTGTGAGTAACAATTTAATTTTTGAAATGATATAGAGGTGGACAGTAACAAAATGCAATGCTGCTGATTTGCTACTTCAAGCATACATCTTTATTTTATTTTCCTACCCAAATTATATTTTCTAGTCAAGAATTATCCTCGCGCACCCCAGAACATATCACAGAACATAGTATTGGTTCAAGCTGTCACTGTAGGATGAGGAAAATGAAAGAAAGGGACTTGGAGCTGCCAGGCTCTGAGATGAAAGACAATGCATAAGCCTATCCCCAGTTGTTATTTTTTGAAAGGAAGCAGCCTTTTATAGAACAGTCGTTCTTAATTCTTAAACTGGGGGTAATTACCCTCCCAGAAGATAAGTTGGGCATATCTTGGCTGTAATGGAGCAATTTGTGACTGCTTGTTTGTGAATCAAGAATCAAGTTTGGGATTGCTGCTGCCAAGATGCTTGTGTAAAAAATTGTGTGTGTGTGATATTGTGTAATGATATTACTCAAGACAGGAAACGTGATTCTTGGGTCACACGGTTTAAGAATCACTGTTTTGGATGCTCATTCTCACTGCATCACTCTCTTCTTTTTTTTAATTGGTTTTATATAGTAAAGGATAACAGAAGGTAAAAAGTGTGGGGGGAATATTAGAAACTTACATTGCATAATACATCATATACTATTTCAACATTTATATAATTTTAAAAGTTATTAGGAGATATATATTATCAAACAAACTATTTTTGAATAACATTGCGTTTAGATGGCTCATGCCAGAAGGGCTCTTAATTTTCTGGGAGGGTAACAAAATAAAAATAAGTACAACAAAGGAAGCGGAAGCTTTCTTAAAAGACCACACGACACTCCTAGATGGAGAAAAACTGCGGGCCACGGGGGCAGGTGACGATGGAAGTGTGTTGGATAAGGGAAGGTTGGAAGCCAGAGGTCCCCCCAGGAATGGGACAGGGGGACATCACCCAGAAGACTGAGATCTAAAGATAAAAAATAATGATAGAATTATATGTTAGGAATATGAAAGTGACAAAATGTAAAGTGGAGTTTAAAAGAGTACAAAGTTGTACTTAAAACATATTGAGTCAGGAAGGACCTGGTAAAAACTCAACAGGATATTAAAAATATAAACATTTATACTTCTGGTTGGGTGATGTGACAGTGTGGCAGCCTGGAGAGATAGCTCTGTGTCCTGGGTTGAGTTTTTCCTACCAAAGGCCATTTTCAGGCAGAGCCGAGACTTTGAGGGGACGGCTTTAAAGAGGGGAAACTCCATAGGTGGCGAGAGGGGGCGCAATACCTCGCCACGTTAGCAGAATTCCCCAGCTTTAGATGGAAAAGAGACTGACTCTTTGAGATCAGCTCCAAAGTCATGGTGTCCCCACAATATTTTTCGGAGGAAGCAAGGAGAGAGTGGCAACCGAATAATGGTCTGGGGTGAGTCAGAACAAACAGCACTGACAGAAACTTATAGTTCCCAGAAAAGGAGAATGGTGGTAAAGGAGAAAGTCTTCAGAAGTGAAGGTGAGCGGCGCCATATTAAAAAGAATGACAGAAGTGGTGTGAGAGGGTGCAGAGAAGGTGAAGAAGGTGGAAAGCAGAGAGTGGTATAACCGGGATTTGGATCGAAGCAGAAAGGTGTGAGATCCTGCAGAGCACTTTATTTGGATATTTGGATATTGATAAATTGATTAATTTGGCAAGAGAAGAGATTGAACAACCCGGTGTTGGAGGGGGAAGGAAGAGGACATTGTGGATTGTGGAATTGTGACGGTATGCTGGATGACTGGGCAATTCCAAACAGGATCTGATGTGGTGAAGGTGTAGGAAGTTGAATACGGAAGGGGAAGGTGTTGATCTGCAATGAAGCAAACGAAGACCAAAAGAAGGAAAAACAGTGATTAAGCTAAATGGGACTATAGACATTTGAACTGCTGATTTTGTGGACTCTGACGTTGGACACTATCTCCTTTTTATATTACTACAACTTTTTTTTCTCTTTTATGTTCTTTTTTCTTTTTTTCCCAAGGTATTGACGTCTCCTATAGTTTTTTAGAATGATGACCTCTTTCATACATTAGTAAGGAAACAAACATAATACTTATACTTATTTTAAATCAATTAATGAAGTGAGGAATACTATGATTATGTAAATTTTATTTCCCTTAACTTCCTATTATTCTCCCTGCCTCTAGGATTGTTTCCCTCTTATTATTGTAGGATTAATTACTCACCGGCCTTGACAGATTGATATTTACAGATAGTTATATACTCTTCGATAGATTAATATTTGTATAAAGGAACAACTTGATATAATTAATTTTAGAATAAGTTAAGACGACTTTAAATATTTTACATTTTATAACTCCTATATTCTATAGATAACCTTAGGAATTTAAGAACATGAGCAATTAACTACCTGAAATATTCATTAGCCAGAGAGATTTCCTGTTAAGAATTACCCTGTGAAGATTACCCCGAAGAAAACTGTTTACATGCATGTGTGTGTGTGCAAAGTTCTGCATAAAGCTTTTTCCATCTGTTTTTCCCAGCAAAAGAGATTCAGAGTGAGAGGACATTTAGGTCTGTACTTCTCAAGTGATAGAAGGCAGGCTTTTCCCTTCTCTATGCTCTAAACAAGAAACTCAACTGTAAGTATACTGCAATCCGAAAAAAATCCCTCTGGCAAAAAAACACAAAACTGGCTATGTAGCCAAATTCAAAACCCACTACAAAAATATATGCCATCAAATAAAAAATGAATGCACAAATTACTACACCAATCAAGAAGAAAAGCTTCTACGTA
>JANHFP010008612.1:138462-159377 GCA_032468135.1 Calamaria suluensis | reverse complement strand
ATACACAAGGAATTTGTCTTGGTGCATATGCTCTCAGTGAACATAAAGGAAAAGATACGTTCATCAAGAATCATAAGGCACAACACTTAAAGATAGTCATAGGGTACAAATAAGCAATCAAATCATACTAGGAAACAATCAATATAAACCGTAAGGATACAAGCGAGAAAGTTACAGTCATACAGTCCTAAGCGGAAGGAGATGAGTGGTGGGAACAATGAGAAGATTAATAGTAATGCAGACTTAGTGAATAGTTTGACAGTGTTGTGAGAATTATTTGTTTAGCAGAGTGATGGCATTCAGGAAAAAACTGTTTGTGTGTCTAGTCGTTCTGATCTGTAGCGCCCTATAGCATCGTTTTGAGGGTAGAAGTTGAAACAATTTATGTCCAGGGTGTGAGGGGTCCGTAAATATTTTCACGGCCCTCTTTTTTAACTCGCGCAGTGTACAGGTCCTCAATGGAAGGCAGGTTGGTAGCAATATTTATTGCTAATCTTTTGATTTTAAGGCTCAATGTTTTTATGATTCTAACTTTGTCTATGCTGCTTTTATAATACTGTAAGCTGCCTAGAGTCGCTTGATGGTGAGATGGCTAGCCTACAAATTTAATAAATGTGGTTAAACATGATGTACACGTGGGCACAATCCACCCGTACAACCTGAGCATATGGATGAATGCTTACATGGTGCAGCTGAAATGGCATACTGGAGGTGAACACAAACTTCCCTTTCTCTGCAGTGCTGCCATGCACAGCCTGCAAATAGTTTTCTGTGTGCCCGTTAGATGGGAAGAAGAGATTGGGGAACAAGAGGCATGTATTGAAGTCTGTGGGGCATCACTTAACCACAACCAGCCCAAGTTAAGGGCTTCCAAAATTTCCCCTGCATGGCATTTGATCAGCTTAATAGCTAGCATTCAATCTCATGTATAAGTGCCTGGTTCAACCTTGTGATTTCAGCAGCATGGAGGCAGCCTGGGATCAAGGCTGCAGCACATAAAAGCCAATAAGCCTCTCTGGAGGAAGGCATTATTCCCCCGAATCTGCAGCAGAAAGCATGAGCAACCCTTAAGTTAGACTACTACCGCCAAGGTATCTACATACCTCATTACACCATTTTTCTAGATACTGGGATACAATCACAATCCATGGAGTGTGGCTGTGTTCCTGAAAATGCAAAATTAAAGCCAGTATAGCAAAATAAAGAAACCAAGGAAAATAGTTCTGAAGTTGGAAAGCAGGATTGCTGGGAAGTAGGGTTGCTGGTACAAACTCAATTCATAATGCAACAAAAATGGCTAAATCAACAGAATTGCCTTCAGGAAGGGTTGCCACAAAATAATTGTGGAATAATAATTCTTTTCACTTTGTGCAATAGATCTACAGAGTGTAAATAGCTTCCTCCGTTTCCATTTGATTTTGAAAACCCAGTTAAAAATAAAGAGATTCACAATCCTGTGTAGGAAATCTCAACTAGCTGAATGGAGCCACGCACTTTTAAAGAAATTCAAAGCATTTAGATCCCTTTGAATTATATAAGCTTATTGGCTGGCTGCCCCACCTCGAAATTATACGGAAAGCATGTGGGGAAGGCAAGTCTGTAATAACGGAGCTTGTTCAAAAAGCATGCTTGGATTTGCTTTTTTTCCCCTAGAACAAGCTGACTGTACAAATTTCTAGGTAACTTCAATGAGCCAGTCACCATAACAAAATCAGATAACAGGTGAATCCACTGACCTAAATCAAGCCCCATTTTCATCTCTCAAAAGAATGTCCTTTGTATGTCCCAAAGGTGCCTTTCTGATAGGCAGCTGGATTTTCTTGTTGTTTTTCTCCTTGAAAACATTTCACTTTTCATCCAAGAAGATTCTTCAGTTCTGACCAGAAGAAACTTCTTGGTTGAGAAGCAAAATGTTTTCGAGCAAAAAACCCAGAATGTCCAGTTGCCATTTGGGAAAAAAAGCACCTTTGGGACAATCATGACCTGGATCATTGAGACTCTCAATAAATGCCATTTATATATAATAAAGTTAGTATATATTGCAGTTCTAGAACAAATTCAAGAAACTTCTCTAATGTTTTTCTATGGAAATTCTCAGACGTCCAGGTCATGGTTGTCCCAAAGGTGCTTTTTTCAAGAGGCAATTTTTTCAAGAGACTTCCTGGTTTTTTCTCTGAAGACATTTCACCTCTCATCCAAGAAGCTTCTCCAGCTCTTCTCTCAGAGCTGAAGAAGCTTCTTGGATGATGAACAAAACATCTTCAAAGAAAAACTAGAAAGTTCAGTCGCCTCTTGAAAAAAAACCCTTCGGAACATCTCAAAATGCTTGTCCGCACATACTGATTTGAGTTGGCCAAGTCTATACCAACCTTTTTTTCCATATGCTCTAAATCATAAGACTGAATATGTTCTCGCAGCTCTGGAAACGGATTGTCTAGTCTCAAATCATCCAAGGCGTTATCAGGGTGAGATTCTATAACTATTGAAAGATTAAACAACAATTCAGTTCTAAAACCATAGTTGAAGGTAACATTATTGCTAAAGATTGTGGATTCCCTGCAATTTTGTTTCCATTATTATAAGATATGTTACTAACCTGTTTTCCCCAAAATAAGACCTCCCCTGATAATAAGCCCAATCAGGCTTTTGAGCGCATGGCAATAAGGTCAAGCGCTTATTTCACGGTTCAAAAAAAAATAAGACAGGGTCTTATTTTCAGGGAAACACAGTATGTAAGCTGCCCTTGAAGGGCTTGTGCTTAAGAAGTTGGTCTTAAAATATTTTAAATAAACACAATCCAATGATTATGCACACATTTTCCTGGCTATTTAACATTGCATCCAGAGGTGATAAAATACAACGTAAAATCCAAGGAGTATTTCAAGTCAGATTTCAAACGATAAATTATCATTTGGAACGGATTATATTTCCTGCCTTACAAGTTACAAAGATGATTTAAATAATCACCTAATCTATTTTTTTAATCAACATAATCTATTTCGATATACATATTTTCAGTACGGATGTTAGTTTCTGAAAATGATCTGCCTGAGATTAAAAATACAGGGGGGGGGGCAATTTAAGAAACTTTGCTGCTTACCATTTTAATAAACGGTTACATATTCAGGGTCATTTTTAATCACTAATTATTTTATTTGGATGTTCTTTAACAATGGAACGTTTTTTTTTAAATCATTAAATATCTTACCAGGATGTTCTTTAATAACAATTCTCATATAGCCTATTAGTCCGTAAGTCCTACAAATTAACAGAGGGATGTTGTAATTCCAGAGGACATCAGCTAGCCTGAGCAACGTACTGAAAAACAGAAAACATAAGGCCATTTGCCTGTGAATGTGAACAAAGAGCAGAAAACACAGCCACTAGAATCTACCCACAAATATTTATTCCTTGTACAGAGTATCTATAGAGAGCTCTCATACTTCAAGATAGGATAGAAAAGAATATATTTTTTATTGGCCAAGTGTGGTATATATGCTCTCAGTGTACATAAAAGAAGAGAATTATAAGGTACAATCATCATAGGGTACCGATAAGCAGTCAAATCATATTGGGAAACAATCATTATAAATCGTAAGGATACAAGCAACAAAGTTACAGTGATACAGTCATAAGTGGGAGGAGATGGGTGATAGGAACGATGAGAAGATTAATAGTAATGCAGACTTAGTAAATAGTTTGACAGTGTTGAGGGAATTTTTTGTTCAGAAGAGTGATTGTGTTCAAGAAAAAACTGTTCTTGTGTCTAGTTCTTCTGGTGTGCAGTGCTCTTTAGCGTCAATTTGAAGGTAGGAGTTGAAACAGTTTATGTCCAGGATGCGAGGGGTCTGTAAATAGTTTATTTATGAGTCATAGTTTATGGTCTCCATTGCACTTAGTATCTTGAAATATGCTTTATAATAAATTTTAATGAACCTTGGTATAATGAATAAATGAAAATAACTGCTTACCTTTTTCTATACAGCTTTGGCAATATTTCAAGCTATTGTCTCTACAGTCTGAATTTAAATAAGAGTTTTTGCATTAGAAATTATGAACATTTATAATATCAAAATAAATTGATTCCAGTTATGAGAAAAAAGTTTTAAAATAAAGATTAGGAAAACTGCATGAAAGTATAAGCCACTGAAGAGCAAATGGACACATTCTAAATCAACCGATTAAATATTATGCTTCTTCTATTTATCAGACAAAGCTTGGCTGGACCCATTACTTTAGGGCTATGTATAACAGTTTTATATATTTGTATATACATATCACCTTAAAAATACAGAAGTCATTTAAAGGTGAAAATTGTTAAAGTAATATTATTTAATCAGTTACCTGGAGAAACTAGCTCTTTCTGTATTTTTGAATGATCTTCATCTATATTTGCTGGTGGAAGGTTGTAAGCATCAATGAAGTAATTAGTAATTTCTTCTACATAGAATCCAACATAACTGAATTGCCACTGTAATTAAATGTATTTGAAGATTATATAATTTTAGATACAAACTAATCCACTAATCCATTTCTTTCAGAAATGTAAGTAAACCAGAAGCATATACTGTATACTCCTCACTTACTCCATTTTCCACTACTGATTCAATCTGGTACATTAATGAAATACTACGATGACAATATCAAAAAATATATATAATGGGATTTTTAAGTGCAGGTTTATTGGGCCAGAATAGACAAATTAGAAATCAGTTGGTTCCAAAAACCATACACAATGTAGTGTGTTGGTCTAAATCTGGTTTATACCAGT
This sequence comes from Calamaria suluensis, assembly GCA_032468135.1. Lineage (NCBI taxonomy): Eukaryota > Metazoa > Chordata > Lepidosauria > Squamata > Calamariidae > Calamaria > Calamaria suluensis. The sequence goes on along the minus strand of JANHFP010008612.1, from coordinate 154,606 downwards.
CACTATCTTACCAGAATTAAATCTGCTAGTTGATCAAACCATTTTGGGAAGGCTTGTTAAGAGTATCCCCATCATAAATCTGACACAGACGTTAATTCAAATGGAAAGTTATTTTTTAAATTATAATTCTATTTATCAGCTTGAACCACATCCAATATTCGGATTTATCTTAAAATGAAACCATAGTATTCTAGTTTTTAATGATCTCTTAAATAAGAATTTATCCTTCAGTGTTTGGATATAAATTACTGTAGTATAATTTTTGTGACTTATTGTGCTCTGCCTATTATCATTTATATTTAATTTGATTTTAATAATGACTTGAAATTTTAAAAATCAATAAAAGATATTATGTTATTTCATTTATTGAAAACTTATAAAATATTGAAAATTCCTAACTAACAAATGTCCTATCATGAATGTAAATTCTCTATTTATTTTCTGGGTTATTTTTCTTTTTTGTCTCCTTTTGTCTTTTTTCCTTCATACTTTATGAATCTTAAAGACAGTTTCATTTCACTGGATCTTCAACCCTAACTTTAATTGCCATATATTTTGGGGGAAGGTTAATTTATTAGTACTCTTGTTCTTTATAATTTTGATTTTTTTTCTCTTTTGTTCCTTTTGTAATCTGCCATGCAGTAAACTACCGTAAGTATGTAAACATTCAACCTTTGACTGTTATATGTGTGTTAAATATGCACACACATATATAATATTTTGATTTCTAATCTGAGTTGCCTCAAAATTTACCTTGAGTTAATATTTATTTACTGGTCATTATTGTGTACTGTCCAACATAGGATTTGGTAGAATTTTAAGTGTACCAAAAAATTCAGAATAATTGTGTCTTTACCAGGGTGGATTTGATTTAAATCACTAGTAAAAAGTCTTGACTTAAATCAGAGGTTCCCAAACTTGGCTCTGCTGGCTGGAGAAGTCTGGGAGTTGAAGTCCACAAGTCTTAAAGCTGCCAAGTTTGGGAACCTCTGATTTAAATCAACTCCATTTAAATCATAATGTTTAAAGAGCATCTCTGTCATCTCTGTCCCCCAGCAGCTCCTCCTCTGACCTGCTGTTGACTCACCAACAGTCTCAATATTGCAGAATATACAGCCTCCTGCTACATAATTAAGCTCCATTTCATGCTGAATAAATTATTAATGTATCTTAAATAGAAAACTATCTTTAGATATATTTTATTCCAAAAGCATTTTATTAAAATAAATTTAATAAAAAAATTAAAATCCAATTTAATTTTTTAAAAAAATCATTGATTTAAAAAAATCATCAATTTTTATCCACCTTGGTTTTTACTCAAACAAAATGGAAATATAATAGTTCAGTCAATTTTCCATTTTTATGATGCTTTAATATCCACCAACCAGGGCCAGTTGCAAAAAATAACGTATTAAAGAATAGAAGTTTTGAGCTCATTCGGAACACTGAAATTTATTTTTATCTCACAATAATTTTACATAAAAACCAGATGTTGTCATTTCAGCTCAGAAGATAAGGTACAATATTTTTGTTCTATTGTACAGAAACAATTTCTAGTCCAACTCACCGTGTGAAAGAAATAATGTACTGTGCATTAGGTCACTAAATGGACTAAAATCCTATTCTATCAGTACAACAGAACAGCAGCAAACCACAACTTTAAAAAACCCTCTTACCTTTTGATGTTCAGACATGGTTTGACTTTGAAATGGTTCTAAGTAGTCACATCGAATACAGCCTTGATTAAATTCACATATCTTGGTTGCGTTCAAGTATTTTATACTGGCTGCAAAAGAAATACAATGACAGATTGATTGATTGATTGATTGATTGATTGATTGATTTTATTAGATTTATATACCGCCCCTCTCCTTGCGGACTCGGGGCGGTGTACAGCCATGATTTAAAAAGACAAAGAAACATATACAATTGATTAAAAAGAATTAAATTATTATTTATGGCTATTAAAACTAGTAAAATTATTAAAATTATTAAATATATATATAATCATTTAAAATATTTAAAAATCAGATTTACTAAAAAATCCCATTACATATTATTTAAAATATGAAATAAAAAATTACCCCAGGCCGGCGAGACGAAAAAGATGGGTTTTTAGCTCCCGGCGAAATGTTACTAAATGTTATCAAAGTCCTCATCTTTTTACAGATAAATTGTCATATAGTTAACTATGTTAAGGCCAAGCAACTGGGAATCATTGAGTCCCCAAGGTTTGTACTCTAGAGAAAATAACTTGTAACAACATATTTAGAAATCTAGCTTGTCTTTTTCCAAAACCGACTTTTCCATTGCCATGTCTTTAACTGTGGATATAAAAACTGAACAAAGCAGATTATAGCAGTGTTAATATCTATATATCAAGTAGGCCCTAGATTGCAGTATATTAAAGTCTTAAAATAAAATACCTGTATAACTTTTTTTTTCCTTTTTAACATCTTTGAAAAAGAAATACAGTAGTAGGAAAATACTCCCTCTCCTATTGGAAAAAAATGACCTTGAGTTTAAACATTACTCAGGAAGTTTCAGCATATGCAGCAATGGTGATAGCATTTGTTTATAAATTGTCTGGATAAATAGATATCTAGACATCCGAATAAAGAGTTTTAGAGGTGATCTGCCAGTGACATTGTTATACGCAACTATGTCAAACCTATCTTGGAGGTACATAGAAAAGCAACTGCTGAAGAATTATTATGTAGGAAGACTTGTACATGAATAAATGGAATCTTCATCTAAAGAAAATGAAAATATTCTTTGAGGCAATACTATTACTGTTAGTCTGAAAAAATGTGCTGAGCAAATAGTGAATGGCTTCACACTCCTTTAAGAATTGCTCCCAAATACCCAGTTGGCGGGTATGGCTAAAATATTTTTGTCCACTTTTAAGGCTAAGTAAATTTCTGGGAAGTGATTACAACAGCTTGAATCTGTTTTGAATCTGTCAACTTAAGGTCTATTTTTTCTTTTCTTTTTTTTGAGCTGGGAAGAGGAATCATTTTCTGTGTCCCTTAAAACTGATGTAGTCTAATACCAGCAGCATTTATATTTATACCACCAGCATTTATACCATTATCCTTAACTCTTGGAATGAGTTGGAAGTGCAAATGTAATGCTTTGAACACCTTATCTGAATTTTGAATTTCCCTCCTTTGTGTTTAATTTCTATTACATGTTATCAAGTTTTGGAGAGCTTGAAGGTATTTTCATACCTTTGATATAGGTTTATATATTGTTCGATTTACAATATTTTCTACCTTTTGTTTATAAACTCAAGGCAGCATATACAACATTTCCATCCATTGTTTCTCACAATAATCTTATAAAATTATTCTTCAGAGAAGGGAGCTGGCCCAAGTTATCCAGAAGCTTCCATGATTAAAGACAGTCTACAAACCAGGCCATCCCAGTGCCAATCTGTTAACTTCACTTTTACACTGGACTTGGTTAGGACATAGATCAGAGATCACTAAGCAGTTTTGCACTTAAAGATTAACTTGGAAAAAAATTCTGAAAGAAGGCAATAGAAGAGCATTATACAGATGTCAAGACAATCTACATGCTGTGACAGGAGTCAAGCTGAATTTCATAGAGTTGTCCTTTCTAATAAGATTATTTAGTTATTGTTGTACCTTATTTTCCCCCTTCCCCCACACCTCATCTTTCCTCTCCCAAGTTCTTGATTATTTCTGCCTAGCTGGGAAATATCCTTTTCTGCCTGATACCCCAGAGAGAGTTGCTATTGGCTTTCCACCACCGGTTCTCCAGAACTTATCACCTCTGGAGAATACTCCAGAGCTTATCACATCTGGAGAATACTCCAGAGGTGGTATTCTGGAGAATACCACCTCTGGAGTATACTTTCAAGAATAGTTGGTGCCAGGTGTTGGTAAATGCTGGGATATCACTCAAATGTTGTGACATGTTGCTTTTGACACATGTATTATGGGTTTACCATCACTGCTCTAGCCAATGCTAAGCCCTTTAAATGCTCTTAAGTAATTAGCCAGATCCATACTGGTCACTATATGGACAAATGACATCCATTTGGACCTGCCCTTGGTGATCCACAGCTCTTCTAGGGAAATTCCAATGAGATTCCTTTGGTAGGCTGCAGGGGCCTTCAATAGAGAGATAACACAATCTGAAAATAAGAGGGGCATAGCAGATCCTGGGGAGCACTCGAGCCATGGGGACAATTGTGTGGTTCCCTAAGGCTTGTGCTCCTTGGGAACGACAATGAAGTGACCTTTTTGTGTGGCAGTGATGTTTGGGCTGAGATCGAGGCCTGGGCCTGTACGTCAGGGCTGGGAGCCATTGCCACCAAGTGCTGCTGTTCAGGGTGGCCTTGATTTCTCTTTTGTTTTTGGTGTGTGTGTGTATGTGTGTGTAAATGTAAGACAGAGACAGAGAGACATGCCAGCAGAGTCTATCCACCTTATTCATTGTCTTTCCTTCTCCTGACCAAACTTTGCCAAACATGGTTGTTTATCCATGGTTTGTCCATCATCTGCTCATATCACAGGTCCAAAGAATGCAAATTTCTGGAACAGTTCATCTTTATTAGTACTTATTTTATTTTAATACTTCATAAAATCAGGTCCCTAATGTCAGTTAACTTAGGAACTGCCATCCTGTAAAACTATTGGTGAAAGTTGGCCTTTCATTGACTGCTTTTTTCAAATTTAATATCCTGGTGTTGTCAATGTCCTTTGTATAGCCATGAATTAAAAACAAAACAACCAGAGGACCATCTGTGTCATTGTCTCCAGCTTTTTAGAAATTTGACAGTCTGTTTCTGGTCTTTGAGGAATGACTTCTTATCTCTCTTTTCCATTTATTTCCACCAGTTGTGATCATGTGTGCCAGCAGTGACGCAATACGGAACATCATGTTGGCTGCACATCGGCAAGGAATGACTAGCGGAGATCATGCTTTCTTCAATATTGAACTTTTCAACAGTTCATCATATGGTAATGTAATTTTTGTTTTCCATTGGATTGCAAGATTTTTCTAAACACGCTAAGAATTTTGTTGTCAGTTTTTAAGCAAGTCATTGTAATCTTTCAAGCAAGCGTTTGAATTATGACATTTGGCAAAAAACAACACCACAAAATTAAGCAAGCAGATCCATGGTTACTACTACAGTGGAAGTTAATTTTGTTCATGGTTGCTTCCCATGCTATTTTCAAAAATTGAGCTATTCTGTAAAATTGATTACTTTGAGAAACAGTTGTTTGTCTGAATCCTCTATGAGCTCTTATAGCTGTACCAGTCTGGTTGTAAGGTCCGGCCTCACCAGCCTTCTCAAGAGAGCAGAACTCTTGAAACAATTAACATTTCAAAAGTAAATTTATTGGAAGGCAGTGATAGCAAAGAGGGTGTGGGCAGGATCTGAAGTTTCCCACTCAAAGTGTTAGATTAAACTGCTACAAGCAAAGTCCCTCCCAGTGTCCAGTTCAACATCCAGCCAATATCAAGGTTCAAATATGTTTTGAGAACCTCAGGCAGAGAAGGTGATAACTGTCATCTCTCAGTTGCTTTGATTTTGCTTTCTCTGGTAGTGAGATGACCTGAGGCACATTCCTTCCCCCCCTCCCTATTCCCCACAAAGTACAGCAAAGAAATGTGAAGAATCTTTCCCAAGCCTCCACCCACCCACCAGAATGGCACCGTCCCAGTAGAGAACTATGGGACCTGATACTGGCTTTGAATGTGCATTACGGTGATGCAAGACACTGCATCACACTCTGATTGACTGAGGCATCATTTGGTCTTCTTAAACTATAAGATGTTATAAAAAGTCCACCAGATAAGCTTAACTCCTAGTTAACGGGCACAACGTTTCCATTTGCTTGGTAGCAGTATGCAAGTGATTGTCTTTCAACTTTTCAATTTAGCCTGCACTCCTGGACTTTCATTGTGGTCTACTGCAGATGCCAACGAGGCCTGATCCTGCTTAGTTTCCAAGCCAAGAGAAAGGCAGGTGATATCATCTGCTGAGACCTATGTTAGTACTGATGGATTGGTTAATTAATTGTCACCTAGTCAATGTAGATTAATAGATTGGGTCTCCAGAATGATCTGCCCCAACCTGACCAAGATTTTCCAATGGGGAAACTCATCACTACTGTAATCAAGTTCATCGGTCCAGCTGCTGGTTGTCCTCTTATCTTTCTTTCCACTTTTCCCAGCATTGTGGACATCTCAAGGGGAACCGAAGTGCTCTCATAGTGTGTCCAAATTTTATTACCATAGTCTAGGCTTGTCATTTGTGCCTCAAGGGATAGCTCTGGATTAATCCCCCCTGTTCTTCTGTAGTGGTTTGTGGGAATAATCTTGGAAGACAGGAGGAAGTGATGGTCAGATAAGCGGTCAGCAGCTGAGCCCACAGAAGGAATGGGAATGTGGCGAATACCTCAGGAGGGATCCTCCCTAGTTTTATGGAATATCAAAATGAGAGGGAACAAATATACTTTAAGATTTTCAAGATTCTGTTAATGCAACCTTGGGCTAAAGCTAGACCTAATATTTCTGGCTGGGTTTCTTGTCTGGACTACCTTGCAAGGCTGACATTTCCAGATGTGTTTTAATTTATTTCCTTTCATTTCAGCCAGCATGGCTAATGGACATACTGCCCAGAAATAATGGAAAATGTAGTCAAACACATCTGGAGAGCACTGAGTTAGGGAAGATTGTATTTGTATGTAATGAAGCAAACTTTGAAAGTCATGCTGGCTACTCCTAAAAACCTTGATCAGAAAAGCACCATTTGTTCTTTTCTATTTGCTGACCCCGTGCTGAGAATTAAAACAATTTCACCCTCCAATATCTTGTTTGGCTTATACTTCTTAACTTGCATTACTTGAAATTAGCTGAGTGTTTGGCGAGAAAATAATTTAAATATTTGCGTTTTATTTCATTTTTACTAATTCCTTCTTTTGTTAGTAAGTTTCAGTGGAGTGATATCCATGATGCAGTTAGAGGAAAGAGACCTGGTCATTTAACAAATAAAACTTCACTTGAAATAATGTACTTGCACAGGAATTCCTCAAGGTAGCATGTTTAGATGCAGGAAAAACTTGCCATCTAAGCAAGTGTGTGTGCGGTTTGTGGGTCTTGCAAGTTATTTAATGGACAATATCCAAGGCTTGACTTTAGTGTTTGGCTTCATTGAAAGTTATTTCTAGGAAATGAGCTTGTTTGCTTATGTATGTATTTATTTATTTATATTATATTTATAAATCACCCTTCATTAAAATATATCAGAAAAATGTGTGTGTGTCTACATGTTCTTGTACATATATAAATAAATTGCATACCTAAGCGACACCATTACTTTGAGTACTTCGCAAAATAAATACCTTAGCAAAAAAAAATAATCATAAAATTAAAAAGCAGTGAAAGTACAGTTTGGTATAAACCTACCATCTTAAAATGTCCGGGCAAATAATAACAAATTGATCAAAGCTGAAATGCTTGAAAAGACTGCTTTAGTTATGCTTCTATAGGACAAGTCACTGAAGCAGTAGGCGTGAGCTTGAGTGGACTTCAGAGAATGGTGGAAGACAGGAAGGCCTGGAGGAATGTTGTCTATGGGGTCCTGATGGGTGGGTGAGACACAACAACAACTATAGGACAGATGTTCTATTAACATTTTGTCACAACCAAGAGAGCTTTCTTCCTGTCACATAATTATGTACCAGCTGATCCATTTTGGTTGGTGGTTAAGACAGCAGGCTAGAAACTAGGAACCTGGGAGTTGCAGTCTTGCCTTGGATATCAAGCTAGCTGGGTGACCTTGAGCCAGTCACACACACTCAGCCCTAGGAAGGAGGCAATGCCAAACCACCTCTGAAATCTTGCCAAGAAAACTTGCAGACACTTGTCTAGGCAATTGCCAGGAGTCAAAAGTAGACTTGATACCCCAATACTGGCGTAAATAAGCTTTATCAAGGCAATTCTACGTGCCATATATTCTTGTAGTCCAGTCCAAAAGCTACTAGATCACTTGGCCATACTATTCCTATTGACTGGTCTAAACAGTTGTCCTGGAGAAAAACCACTTTGCCACCCAAATTACCTGGTGATGTTGGTTCCTGGTGTATTCCTGAGTTACACAGATGATATTTTTCAACTTAATGATCTCTTATCCCAGTCAAATGATTAAAAGTGCTGTTTTTCTTTTGGAGTAAATAAGCCTGTATTTTATAACAAAGCTTAGTTAATATAGAGAGCCCTTAACTTACAACCACACTTGGGTCCACAATGTATGTTGTTAAGCAAAGTGCTTGCTGAATGAGTTGTGCCTAATTTTCTCACTTTTTTTCTGCACTTGTTAAGTGAATCATGTGGTCATTAAGCAATTCCAGTTGTCCTCCTTGACTTTGTCTACCAGAAGCTGGCTGGAGAAAATCGTAAATTATAATCACAATGATCATAAATGCATGCTAGTTGCCAAGCACCCAAATTTTGATCATGTGATCAGGGGGACGCTGCATTGGTTGTAAGTGTGAGGATTGGTTTTAAGTTTCCATTTTTAGTGCTGCTGTAACTTCAAACAGTCGCTAAGTGAGTGTTTACAAGTTAAGGGCTGCCTGTAAAATGCCTTGGGTGTTACATGTTATGTCAAACCATAAACTGGTTGGGTTCACACATCAACAAACCATATTACGGTTTAGCATAGTATAAATCCCAGAAATTAGTTCTCTAAAATGCTTCTCATTACTTTATACAGACTGGATTTTTTAGTTTACGGATGTTTGTGGATATAGTCTTGCAAGCTTTGGAGGGCATGCTTTTTTGAGTGAGTGGCTGAATGGATGAAAAAAATAGGAATTGTAGTAGAATGGCAGTTGCAATATGGCTAACCATGTGTCAGCATTAGTTTGTGATTCTGTAACTAACAGCTAGTGTAAATGCGTTCAGGTGGCACATTATTTCAGCAATAGTGCAAGTAAGCATTCATTCAATGTTTGCATACCTTCCTTCCTAAGTGTTATCTCATGGTTATTCATAATCATGCTCATTTACACACACAAAAAAGATAGAAACAAAAAATTCAAAGCAAGAAGACAAGATGAAAGATTTCATTCCATAGTATTTTGATAGTGAAATTATGTTTTCTATATAACTGCATCTTTATTTCTCGCATGGCTGGCAAGGTTTCCACGTCTAGATTAAAGTTATACATAATAATCTAAACTATAGTTCTGCAATACTAGGGCCTGTTGGTTTGTTGTGAGCTTTGCTGCCTACTCATATGCTCTTCTGTCTTAATAGAAAATAGCTCACATCAAATATTTTTTGCATTGCATTGGATCTGCCCATTTCTGGCAGCTGATGTAAGACACAGCTCTGTACCACATGACAGCCCTTGCTGGTGATAATTATTTTAATTATGTATTTGATGGATTATAGGGCCACCCTAGTCAAACAATGTGACTCTGGGTGGCGTAGAGCGAAAAGCAAACAATAAACCCAACGAAATAACCACATAACTTTCAAAACCTTAGCCAAAGTATAAATTGATGGCCAAACATGATAATTAAACAACCCAAAGGAGACTCCATTCAACTGGATCCAAACACCTAAAGAAAAAGCCAGGTCTTAATAGCTTTTTTGAAAGCAAACACAGGTGGGGCTTTTGATGTATTGGAGGCAAGATCAGTGCCAGAGCACAGGAAAAGCCACTGAAAAAGCAACATTGTAAATTCCATGAGATGAAAAAACCTGAAAGAGAGAGATCCTGTAGCACAGGGGTGTCAAACTCGATTGCATCATGGACTGTTTCGTGATGCATCAGGATGCTTTTTGCCCTTGTGGAGCTGGGGTGGGCATGGCCTGTGTGGGCCAGCCGTTTGACATGCCTGCCCCAGCATATCCTTCCTAGGGGGCGGATGTCCTTGGGAGAAGGAAGGCCCACAGGAAACCTGTTTCTATGCTGTGTGAGCTTTAAAGGTGACAACCGGCAGCTTCATTTGCATCCAAAAGCCCGCTGGAAGCTGATGCAGCTTGTAGAGTAGCCAAGCCACATGGGTATAAATGAAGTGTGCCCATAACTACTTTACCAGTGTTTTTTGGACCAACTATAGCTTCTGGGTGTGGTCTTCAGGGACAAGGAACTCACCTCAGAGAAAGGTAAACCTTTTCCAGCTCCCTCAACTAGTTCAGAAGGATGCCATGATTGATGGTATCGAAGGCTGAAAGATCAAGGAGAGCCAGGATGGGCAGAGGCAAGGCTGTCTATCAAACATAGTGCACTATATTTTGGAGGACCATTAAACGTTTTTGAGATTTCCATTTCAAAGAAGATTGAGATTCTGCCAGGGCCAGTAGAAGCGGTGTAGTAAAATTTAAGCATTGTAGATCAGAGGTGGTATTCAGCCGGTTCGGGCCGGTTCACTTGAACCGGTAGCGGAAATCATGGGTGGGCCTGACCACCAGCCTGGCTCTAGGCGATCCTACTTAGGCGCGTCTTTGAGGCTGGGCGCATGTGTGGAAGTTATGTGTGCCAGCGAAGCGCATGTGCGGAAGGCAATCACGCTCACATTTGCAAACTGGTAGGGAAAGTAAGTGAATGCCATCCCTGTTGTAAGAGACCCAACTTTCTTTTTCAGCTTGAACGTGATAAAGTTTAATGGTCTTCAGAAGTACATAAGGAAATATCTGAATTTTCTCCCCAACTGTGTATTTGAAACTAGGAAGAAAGCAAGGGATTATCCTTGACTTCATAATAGAACAAGGACTCCATTATCCAGATATTCTCTCTCACACTTACCCTCATTTGACCTGGGTGGGATAATACTTTGGCAATAGGAACAAATGACTGTTTTTCATACCTGGCCTGCTGATTACATTTACCTCAGTTCATTCTGTTTTGACCCTTGAATCTTGGTATTTTTAGACGTGTCTGGAGTTTTATGTCCAAAGGTATGAAAGAGACAGTGCGACCTTTTCTCTTAATTTTATTTAAGGACACTTTATCCCCATATTAAACTCAAAGTCTCTTTCTCTGTTTCTTTCTGAATTTTTTAATAAAATGCATGGCCGCCCACTGTCAATCCTTTATTTTGCTTAATGTAGGAAACAATACACAAAGATCTTCCAATAGACTGAAGATAAAAAGATGGAATCATTTCCTGTTTTTTTTCTTAGTCAGAGCAATTTAACCTTCTAACTGTTTTAAAGGCTAATTGTCAGGGAGAGGGACATTTCCAAAGAAAAGTGATCATAGTTCAAACCCCTTGAAAGATCACTTCTTCCTATTTGCGCCCGGACATTAAAATAGCCTCCATTAGTATCAAAATGAGGGTTTTAAAAAACACTTCAATGCTGTTGAGGAAGACTATGCAGCTACTCCTTGACTTGCAACCATTTGTTTTGCATTCAGAGTTACAACATACTAAAAAAAGTGACAACCAGCCTTCGTATTACAACAGTTGCTGTCTCCTTGGACAGTCAGGTGATCAAAATTCAGGCACTTGGCAACTCACACCTATTTACAAAGGTTGCAGCATCCTGAGGTCATGTGATCACTATTTGCAAACTTCTCAGCTGGCCTCCAATAAGCAAAGTCAAGAGGAAAGACAGATTCACTTAACAGCTGTGTGATTCACTTAACAACTGCAGCAATTTGCTTAACTGTGGCAAAAAAAGGGGGGGGAATCGGCATGACTCCCATAGCAGTTGCCTTGCTTAGTAATGGAGATTGTAGTCCCAATTGTGGTTGTACGTCAAGGACTATCTATATTCTAGAGTTTATTTGTGCAGAAGGTGTCTGTGAATGGATTCTCTGCAGAGGTGGGCTTCACCTACTCTAGCAACTGGTTTGCCAATCCCTGGAAATGTGAGCGTGCACACCCACTTGCTTTGCTCACACGTGTACCATCTGTACATGTGTGTGGTGTCACAAAACAGCAATTCGCTTGTGCGCACCATCCACACTTGTATGCAACATTGAACAACACAGCAATTTGCTCGTGCATGCAGTCCACACGTGTGTGGCGTCAAAAACACTGCAATAGAGGACAGTATTGTGGGTGGGTGGGTGGACATGTCGCCACTACCAGTTCACCGGAACCGGTTCAAACCGGCTGAATACCACCTCTGATTCTGTGTGTGGCTGCAGGGAACACTCCTTGGGGGCCCCAAAATGGTCCCATCTACTTTACAGCCTGCGGAGATTCACTTGGAGCAAATTCAAGCTTTAATCTGAAATGCACCTCATAGCATTTCCCAATATACATTGTGTTATCAGCTAAGCAAAGTGACACATGGGAAAACACAGTCAAAGGAGAAAAGGGGGAAAACAAGCTCTTTATAGCCCCTGGTTTGGATTTGTAAATATGTCCATTTTGTCCCTTAGGGAATGGCTCATGGAGGAGAGGAGACAAATATGATCTTGAAGCAAAGCAAGCTTACTCATCCCTCCAGACAGTCACGCTACTGAGGACATTGAAACCCGAGTTTGAAAAGTTTTCTATGGAAGTGAAAAGTTCTGTTCAGAAAGAAGGAATCCATCATGACGATTATGTAAGTACCTGATCAAGAGCATCAAGATTTTAGCATATCTCAAATACTACTTAAATTAAATTGGGTGACAGTGTGGTCCTTTCTAAACTGAATCAAAATACCGTAAGTGTTCCCAGAATTTTCTATCAGTATCCTTAGTGTAGAAAATTGTCATTTTCAATAGAGTTGCTGTTGTCAGTGAGATGGGGTAACATACAAATGTAATAAATAAATAAATTTTCTTTTCATTCATTTTCTAGAAATGGGACATATGAAAGGGTAGAGTCCATAACCCATAGTGCTTTTCTAGTTCCATTTAGGTCTTTGTTGTTGTTTTTTAAACTCCACGGTTACCAAATTTACTTGGGACACATGTCTCCATATACATCTTCAAACTTCTCAGTAATCACTGAAGAACCTGTGCCAGAACATAAATCATAGGTAGAAACTTACCTGAAATGCAGTAGGTTCAAAGGAGATGTTTGGGGTGGTTTGGAATGAGTTGACAGAGATGATTTCTGGTGCTTTTACAAGAAAAGCGACAAATGTTTCCTCTTCATTTACATGATCATTATAATGTTTGTTTGTTTTTTAAGAAATAAAACTTGGAGTATCCATGAATGTATTTTTATGCAAATGGAAGATGAGTTCCAATTAGTTGTGATCTTCTGTACATAGATTTAAATCAAAAACTTAAAAAGAGTGTGCCTTTAGGATCAGGCATTCATTGATGGATCTCAGCAATATAGTAAAACAACAATAAAGTAGATTCTATAACTATCTAATAGTAAGGGAGAGCTGTTATACTCCCTTGGAAGACACTGGTGAGTTCATGCATCATGCTAAGTTACAGTGTAATTTGCTTGTTTGTGTTTTAATGTGTTCCCTGAACTGATGTATTCCTGTTAACCCTGTTAGCCATGCCTCAAAGGTGCTTTTTCAAAAGGCAACTGTTTTTCCTTGAAGATGTTTTGCTTCTCATCCAAAAAGCTTTATCGGTCTGGATGAAGCTTTTTGAATGAGAAGTGAAATATCTTCAAGAAAGAAAGTTTAGTTGCCTTTTGAAAAAAACACCTTTGAGACAACCATGACCTGGATGAGTGAGAATCCCCATAGATACGTTAGCCATGCCTTAATTTAATATGTGACCCAGGTCAGTAGGAGTTGACTAATAGGAACTCGAAGCAAAAGATTGGGAAGCCAGGTGCATAGACTTAGAATCACTTACTTAAGAGTTTCATGCAGAATATGTGGTAGAGCCACGGAAGGACATTAGAACTTGAAGAAAATGCTGAGTTACTGTAAATTCTTACAGGCGAGAAAATAAATTTTTAGATAATCATTTAGTAAACAATCAACTCAATAACAGTGACAGAGGATGCATCATTTGAAGATCTGAAGGATCAGATTGTCCTGATCAAACTATGTTAATGTGGTTGTTAAGAGGTGACGCTTGATGCTAACTTGATGTCACATAATCAGTAAACAGTTTAAAGAATACTTCAATAAATAACAAGATTTCAAATATCTAAAATGAAATCTAATCTGTTCTCCATTTTTGCTACTACTAGACAATTGTGTGTTGTAATTAACATTGCTTTAGCCTGGTTTTGTATTTGATCTCCCAAATATGCTGTATGAGAAAGAAGGTGGCTGAGATTTTAAAACTATATTCATATCAGGGTTTTTGCCTATTCAAAAGACATTGAGATGTAATCCCTATTATTCCACATTCCCCTTGAATATAATATTTTCTGAGCTTCTTCAGGTATAAACTTTGGTGGCAGCCATGGGATGGCCTCTTTGAAAGTCTTTCATTTGCAGATAGTAGAAGAAATCACTTGGAAGTAAAAACCACTATGTGGACTACTGTATTTTCCCGAAAATAAGGCCGGGTCTTAATGATAATTTTTGCTCCAAAAGACACATTAGGGCCGTGATGGCACGCATGCCACAGATGGCACATGGAGCCATATTGGCGGGCATGTGAGCACAGGGATAAAGTAATTGGTGGAGTGCATAGAATTATGGGTGTGGGCACACAGGCAACACCCCCCCCTGCCACATTTTCCCTGCTTTTGGCACTCAGTGGCAAAAAGGTTAGCCATCACTGCATTAGGGCTTATTTTCTGGTTAGGTCTTATTTGGGGAGAAATACGGTACTAAATGTAGCCATCTGGCTGACAATCTTAACTGGGGCTTATTTTGGGGGTAGGGCTTATATTACGAGCATCCCAAAAAAACATGCTAGGACTTATTTTCTGGTTGGGTCTTATTTTTGAGAAAACAGGGTACACAAAAGATTACTCTAACACACTATATCTGTGCATTTCTGATGCTTCTCAAATGCAAATCACTTTTCACTTGTAACCTTTCAAATCCGCCCCCTCTGGGTTTTATTGCATCCAAAAGAATCTAAAAGCTACTTCAGGAACTGTGACTCTTTCTCCTGACTCTTTCTTAGCAAACAAGAAAAAGACTTTTATTTTTCCTGCCTCTTAGCCAGAGACATTAGTATTTGTATAGAGACAGGACTGACCCTTTAGGACGTGCTTCTTAAAAATGGGGCTTCAATTAGATCTTGTTTTTCTAGCTGCTCTTAGGATCTAGTATAAATACCTAAACTGGTAGAAAAAGGAAACTTGAAATGAATCTATAATTTTTACAAAAAGAGAAAGATGGTGCCTTGGAATCCCACATCTAACAATTCAGATTAAAGCAGTAAACATTATCCTGCAACATTATTCTGTGACATATATATTTCCCTTCATTCACAAAGCAGTAAAAGCCATCTACTGTACAATGCTGTAGATCAGGGGTGTCAAACTACTGTCGGCACAGCGACATCACATGACGTTTCAGGACTTTTTCCCCATTTGCTAAACCAAATGGGGGCATGGCCAGCACGTGACACATCTGGCCCGTGAGCCTCAAGTTTGACAGCCTGCTGTAGATTGTTACTACAGATACACCTCAATCTATGACTAATGGAGCATGGCCATCGAAGCCGTAAGCCATGACGATCTTCAAATGGGCCATCCCTGCAACAACCCAATTCTATGACCTTTCTTACAGCAGTTGTTAAACAAAGGCTGCAATCATTGAGCAAAAACCACAAGCGTTAAGCAGACCAATGGTTCACTGTGGACTGGTTTTGCTGAAAGACAGTAGTAGATGCTGTTGTTCGGCAAAGACATTGTAAAATTGTTTGTCCACAAGATGCTGCTAATGGCTGAAAATGCCAAGCCCCTAAAATGCAAGTCATGTGGCCCCAGGAGGGGAGTGGCTGCTGGAAGTTTGGAACCAGGTGCCAACCCTGAAGCTGACCTGACCGAAGCCATTTTGAGGCTTCAGTGTTGCCACACTGGAGCTGAGGGATAGGGAAGGGGAAATAGAGATAGCTGGAGTTTGTAGCCAAAACAAAATACTTTTTCTTGGGAACCAAGGACATTCCCATAGGTAGTCAGAGAGAGGAGGAGTGAAGTTATCAGGCAACCGGACAGTACCTTGATTGGAACATGTGACTGACTGGTTAAAGGTAAAGGTTTCCCTCGCACATATGTGCTAGTCGTTTCCGACTCAAGGGGGTGGGGCTCATCGCCGTTTCAAAGCC
>JANHFP010008612.1:13032-40138 GCA_032468135.1 Calamaria suluensis | reverse complement strand
ATTATTATTATTATTATTATTATTATTATTTATTAGATTTATATACCGCCCCTCTCCTTGCGGACTCGGTAATACTAAATGATATAGTGGTAATGCTGGTAAAGACTCTTAAGAGTTTTAAGAATTTCAAAGTGAAAGATCTTGCAAATTCGATCACTGGCTCTGCATGATGTTGCAGAAGCAAGGGGAACAGATTTGCTAAAACAAAAATGGCAACAGAACCATACCTGCCTTAGAGAAAAAACAATACTAAGGCTACTCATTCTGTGCTATAACAAAACTTATTTTTATTAAATAAAACACTGCAAATGTTCTCTTACAGAATTTCTTTGGGTATTATGCATGTTATGTTTCAACACTGTAAAAGGAACATAAATATATTCTGTGAATCAGCATTAGGTGATTTAGCATAATGTATTTTGATGTGGTCAGAATCTTTATAGGTATTTAATTACTTTTTTTCTAATGTGACATAGATTGAGATTAAAAATGTAAATGTATAGGTTTTGAAAATCTGCTATTCAGAGTTGCCAATTTGTTGAGAGGGAAATAAATATTTTGATCTTGGGACTGAATAGTTAATTCTTAGTTATATTATTAAATAAATCCAAAATCACCAAGTTGTATAAAAAATTAAGAGCAGGTTCCTATGTGCAGGATTATTTATTGTACATTTATTATTAGATATAGAAAGCTATATGATTCTCAAATGACCTGATGATTTACACAATTAAAATGAATTAATTGCAACACTGCATGAATTTCATGCTTATCTGAAATAAACGTCCATTTCAGCTGTATGATTCTGTGAAGTTTTGCCATTGTATCTCATTCAGTCCTTTTGGAAAGCTGCATTCTTCAATCTAAAGAAATAATAATTATGAATTTGATGTTATTGGTGTATAATATGAATTTATTATATGTAACTGCTTTTTAGAGGCTATAAAATTAGGCCTTATTAATTTTATTTTTTTAAAAAAATAATCTTTATTAAATTATCAAATTTAAAAACAGAAAGAAAAAACATTAACAAGACATAACTAAACATAGTAAATCTATTCTTAATTAACCTATATTGACATTAACACAAAATCTTCCCTAAACTAAGCTAAATTAAAATGGCATTTAGATGTTAACCCCCGAGCTATTCCTTTTGGGGATTCCTGGAGACAAATTCAAAAAGGACATATTTTATCTGATTATTCATATCCTTATGGCAGTAAGATTAACAATTGCACAAAGCTGGAAACTTCCAGAATTACCACCATACATCAAGATCATTCAAAAAATCTACCAATGTGCAGAATTGGACAGACTGTCATTGAAAATGAAAAACAAAAGTGATTCAGATTATTTCAATGTATGGGAGAAATGGTGTTTGGATTAATCTAAAAATATACAAAAAATAAATGCAGAATCTGGATAACAATTACTTTATAATAGAGTTGAAAAAAGACTGATTGACCAATTGTATAAAAATGAAATAAGGAATTTAACATCTTATTAATACATTTTAATTTACGTGGGTTCCACGTGATAAATTGAACCTTTAGAACTTCCACCCCTCAAATGCAATTTTCTGAAGATTATTTTAAAGGATAACTAGGAATCAGTTCCTTTCATAGCTAGACTTTCACTAATGGATGCTCATGATATCACTTAATATGTACTTTGTTAGGTATAGTAGATCCGTAATACTGAATTTTTAATTTAGTTTAACCTTTCTCAGATTTACTTAGGTTTGAACAATTTAAGACCATATTTGCTGGGTATTAGGTTTCATTGCTACAGAGTGATACATCTTGGCCTCTTCCTATTACAGCCAACAGCCGGCTTCAGGTGTAGCTTATTCCCATCCAACTACAGTTGCAAGTTACACTGTTCATCAGGCTCCTGTAGCTGCCCACACAGTTACTGCAGCCTATGCTCCGGCAGCAGCAACAGTTGCGGTAGCCAGGCCTGCTCCAGTGGCTGTTGCAGCCGCTGCAACAGCTGCAGCCTACGGAGGATACCCTACAGCTCATACAGCAACTGATTATGGTTATACACAGAGACAGCAGGAAGCACCTCCACCACCTCCACCAGTCACCACACAGAATTACCAGGTAAATATATATGGATAAAGTACAATTCACTAATGGTGCAGTTCAGTTTTTTGTTTAACCATGATTTATTGAATAATCAAGAATTTACTTGTGTTGGCTTTCATGCTGGCACCTGTTTGGGGTAGTATTTGGCTTCAGGGTTTAGTGACCATGGCCCTAGACAACAGATTTCCTAATGTTTTACCAACAACTATGGCTGCAATTTTTACAAGCAAGATGATCTATTGTGCAGACTATAGGATACTGAGGTAGAAACTGATTGGACTCATATCTGTATAGCCAGGTGTCCTGACTTCTGATTGATCTTTAACCAAGCTGATTTCTGATTGGTGAGGACTGTTGTCTCCCATAGAAATGTCAGGAAATCTGTTCTCTAGACCACAGTCACTAAACCCTGAAGTCCAACACTGTCTAACCAAGAATTTTATCTATTCAGCATATTAAACTAGTATTTATCTCATAATTTTAGTGGGTAAATTCATAACATGTACAAAGTCCATATAAAGTATATCATGGCTTAGTGCAATATATACATCAAAACATTTTTTCTTATTAAAATGGTAATTGGATAAGTATGTAGTAAAATGAAATGGTCTGTTTTTTCTTTGAATGCATAATGTTAAAGAACTTGAAAATAATGAAAAATATAATACATGGAATAGATTACACATTGATTGCATGCAGAATCCAATATAATTTGAGTCAGTTCTCAGCCTCAGATCGTTAATCTAATGACTAAATATGTAATGTAGATATGCTAAATAAGTAACTGGAAAGCATAAACCTCAGATTATCTTTTTTGAGCATATACACTTTATAGTAGAGAAAAGCTGAATTATATATACAAATTTTGTAGGTTGCTTATTCTTATTTTGGGTATTGTGGATATTTTTAAACATTTTGTGTAGGTTTTGTCTAGTATTACCCTTATTTCTGTCTAATATTTATTAAAGTTCTAGCTATTACAACTTCATGTATTAAGAAAAATTATAATTCGGGGAAGATGACTTTTTATAGAGTACACATAATTCTTGAAATAGGTTTGATCATGTCCTTTAAAACTTTAATCAATTATTTCAATTTGTAGCTTAAAATATTGAAGGATTGCATATTAAGCAGTCTTAATGGGAATTAATGTTGAACGGTTTTAATATTACAGGGTAGTATATCATTACCAGATCTTGAACTCAAGTCTAATGTTTACCTTATATAATATTGTCAGAAATATATGCTTTCTCAAAAGTTCTGATCTTTTACTGCATAATCAGCATTGATTATGCAGTAAACATTGATTAAAAATTACAAAAATGATTCAGTAGTAATCCATGACTTATAATGTAATTTAAATTTTATACAAGGAAATATTACACTTCCCTCTGGGTAATCCTTAAACTATTTAAAAAGCAATGATTTACTTTTGTTTTTAAAAGCATAACATTGGGTTAGAAAATAGTTGATAGAGGAGAAGTAACCAAATTTAGTCTTGGATTCAAAGTTCACTCCAAAAGGGAAAACTTCCTGTTTTAGGAAGTTTTAGGAGAGTTTCACAAACCTTACAAGAATAATTTTTTAGAGAGCACATTCATCCTGCAAAGATTCCCTCATATAAACTCCATTATGGCAGTTAACTTACCTTGCAACTGAAATCCACATACAGGGTCTTCATTTTTCTCCTATGTATTTCTTCAGGACTCCTATTCCTATGTTAGATCTACTGCTCCAGCTGTAACTTATGACAGCAAGCAATATTATCAGCAGCCAACTGCAACTGCAGTGGCAGCGGCTGCCCAACCACAGCCTTCTGTGGCTGAATCATACTATCAAACAGGTGAGTTTCAAATCCTCTTCTTTTTATCTTATAATTTTAAAAAGTGTGTACATTCTGAAAACCATATAATAGTTTATTGCAAGGATTTGGAACTGAGTCTTAATTCCTTCTTTAACCTGCTTGGGCACAAGTCTGGGGTTAAGGCACCAGTGAAGCCTTTGTTGTTTTTAAAAAAATATTGTTGGCTTTTCTGGGTATTATGCTTGGTTTTGTTATATTTTAACTGTTTTAATGATATATAAGGCCACACGCTTATTTCAGCATTCAAAAAAATATAAGATAGGGTCTTATTTTCAGGGAAGCACAGTAAATAGTATGTCATCTTAACATTAAATCAGTATAATCAATCAAATTATATGCCTTGCTAAGCAAAAGATGTTTCTGCAAATAGTTTGACTATTAACTAAGATATATTAA
Source organism: Calamaria suluensis (assembly GCA_032468135.1). Lineage (NCBI taxonomy): Eukaryota > Metazoa > Chordata > Lepidosauria > Squamata > Calamariidae > Calamaria > Calamaria suluensis. Next base: position 35,788 of record JANHFP010008612.1, on the reverse strand, counting down.
AACATACTAGTTTCAAACTTTATATTCTCTTAGACATTTTGCCATCTGATTGACAAGTAAAATAAAATCTTCAGCCATGTAAACTTTTAAACCACAGGACATCAGCCTTTTCTGCAATTGTGCCTGTGCTACGTTTTGTACCGGTGCATTTTTTTTTCCTGAAAGGTGTGCTAAATGTTATAAAATACATATTTATGGAGCCTAAGGATAGGATAGGATTTGTACTATTATTTTTATATTAGTAATAAGATAAAAAAGGAAATTACTTCTTAATATTACACCTTAGAGAATTCTTGATTTTAATGTGTAACTTCTTTTTCCTTTTACCTAGCTCCAAAGGCTGGTTACAGCCAAGGAGCTACTCAGTACACTCAAGCCCAGCAAACTCGTCAGGTAACAGCCATAAAACCAGCCACTCCAAGTCCAGCGACAACTACATTCTCTATATATCCAGTATCTTCCACTGTGCAACCAGTTGCTGCTGCAGCAACTGTGGTTCCCTCATATACCCAAAGTGCCACATATAGTACAACAGCAGTTACATATTCCGGTGAGTAATGCCTCAACAGGACAGAAATGATTTGTCAGGTGTCTATAATGGAGAAGTCAAAGCTATAGAAATATTGCATTGACATATCTGACTTTTATAGTAAAACTAGATTTTACATTCAAACTTCATTGGAATGTTTATATGGTATGCAGATTAATCCTGTGCATATTTACTAAGAAATTAGTTGGATTGTGTCAGGCCTCCTTTGAGATAATTATAGGATTGCAGCTTTTAGATTAGTTTTGACCTTGATATGATTTGGTAAAAAGAAAAAGCGAAATTCAGATTGGTTTAGCTTAATCCATAGCAGATATGCCATGCATATCTATTAAAAATTATAGTGGTACACATAATGATGAAAAATATCTTAGATAAATATAATATATTCAGCATATTATAAGATGTAAATTGTTTTATAAATCAACAGAATAATCCAAATTAGATTATTTATTAACATGGGCAATTAACTCATATTATTTAGATTTCATTATAAATACAAGAGAGATAGGATTTGTGGAATTATTTGGCACTATAGTGATTCCTGAACAAAATAGTGCTGGAAGCAGGATAATAGAAGGTTAATATATGGATAGAACAGAAAATCTTTAATCTTTCAGCGTTACCCTTTCCATATCTCAGAACATAAGTACATTATCTAGTTGTGTGCATTCAACTCAGTTTTCTCAGAAATGTTTGCAGAATTCTAAGAAATTAAGTATATAGTATTTGGAAGATGCTCAGATTGAGAGCAGCAACTGATGCTATGATGTTGTAGATGTTATTGATTTGATATTATAGGGCTGTGATGGCAAAGGTGGCACGCAGAGCCCTCTCTGCCAGCATGCGAGCCATCGCCCCAGCTCAGCTGTGCCGCACATGGACGGGGTACATGCACAGGGAGGGATGCATGTGGGGTGGTCACACATACATGCACAGGGGGCAGCATGTGCAAGGGTTACCCCTGCTTGCGAGGGAGGGGTGCATGCAGGGGGCACAGAGGCGGGGCACACATTTGATAAGTAAATTACCAACTTATTGTATACTATATTAATGTTGAAATACTCTTAAAGATGAAATATTTCTTAACAAATGCTGTACGTTAATGCTAAAACCTTCCTTAAAAGATGAATTGTGCATTGTATCCCTCATAAATGACCTGAACTTTCTGTTGTTTAAAGGTACATCTTACTCGGGTTATGAAGCTGCAGTGTATTCAGCTGCATCATCTTACTATCAGCAGCAGCAACAGCAGCAAAAACAAGTGGCGGCGGCGGCAGCTGCAGCGGCTGCAACAGCTGCCTGGACAGGGACTACCTTTACTAAAAAGGCACCATTCCAAAATAAACAACTGAAACCAAAACAGCCTCCTAAACCACCACAGATCCACTATTGTGATGTTTGTAAGATCAGCTGTGCTGGACCACAGGTATCAATATTTTTTTCCGCTGAACTTTAAAGGAAAAGAAATCTATATTGGAAGCATTCAAGGAGGTTTAAGAAGTTACAGTCTTCAAGGCTCTTTCAGTTGCAATAAATTACACTGTTTCTCTTTATTATAGATAGTAATTGTATTCAGGGGATTGCTCAGAATCTGAACAATTTCATCAGGCTTGCTCCATCTATACCATGGGACTTGTTGAAATACAGAACATAATACACAGTATTCTGGAATGCTTTTGTTAAAGCAGAATCTGTTATTAAAACTTAATCTAAGCTCTAATTTCATTGCTTGACAAAGTACTACAGGATTCTAGCTTTGATGGGTTTCCAGACACTGTATCTTGATCAAAGCAGCTTCTCTAATTTATATTTCAGAACTGGAGAAAACAAGGCCAAAGTTGTGTTCTTTATAGCAGATGTCAGTGTAAATTGTATCTAATTTCTTGCTAGAACAGTGTCCTTGGATATTGCAACTAGGACATAACTAACTGAAAAAAACCTGAAACATGCACTCAGCTTGTAATCACAGGCTTGTTTAAACAAAACACCCTGCTTAAACAGGCATTGGAGCACATCTAATGAAAACTGAAATTAAGAGAAATGACTTATAAGTAATGCATAGGCCATATTTTGCATCATGTTTTCCATTGTACTTTTTGCCACTAGAGATCAAGAATACAAGGGAAACATCCACATACAGCATGTGCTCCAGATTATTTACATGCCACCTACAAACAAAGATTAAGATTTCTACCAATTGTCTTTGTAATTGCCCAGAAGAACAATAAATTGTTATGACATGCACCAAGGTTTTAGGGAAATGTATACTCCATGATGAGATGCCATCAAAGAGAGAACTGCCTGGTATCTGTCTCTAAACACATCTCATTGGATGCATATTTCGGCTTGGTTGATCTGATAAACTTTCCCTCCCTAGAAAAGAAGGAGACCTGTCTGACCCTACCTGCAGACTTTACAATATCTTGTGTTCCTAATCAACAAATACAAAAAACGTTTCATATCATTTGGGGAGGATATAATTTTGGGCAGAGATTTTCTTTCCATAGACAAGTCAGTCTGAAGTCAGTCTGCATTCAGTGATGCTAATTGAATGGGTGCTCTCTAGTGGCACTATTCTGGTATATCTCACTGTCAGATGCCCTCTTCCACAATAAGCAATGGAAAGACTGGAATTCGCATGACTGATTTTTCAACAAGCATCCAAGCCCATCCAAGTATTCATGCAAAGTAGGTGCAGGAATCTTTCAAACTTATGAGAAAGTTCAAAAAAGCACAGTCATTACATGAACAATAATAATTCTTTTTAGAACTTTTCAGCAAGTTTTGACATTAAAAGTCACAACATAATACAAATTCTGTACCCTTTCAAACCTAATAATTGCCTCATCTTGTTTACATAAAACTTGGAATAATATAACAAATGTACTAATCTCGTTTGTTTTGTATTTTAGACTTATAAAGAACATTTGGAGGGTCAGAAGCATAAAAAAAAAGAAGCAGCCTTGAAAGTATCTCAGAACACCACCAGTAACAGTGCTTCGTCTCGTGGGACTCAGAACCAGTTGCGTTGTGAGCTCTGTGATGTATCCTGCACAGGAGCTGATGCTTATGCTGCTCATATTCGCGGAGCTAAACACCAAAAAGTAGGTTTTTCCCCTTCTTAATTCTTTTTATAGACTTTTAAAGTCAACTTTACATATTTAGCAGTATAAATCCATTCTACAAGCAATGCATGTTTATCATTTCTGTTAAATGATATAACTATTTTTATTAATGGTTCTAGGTGGTTAAGCTGCATACTAAACTTGGCAAACCCATTCCTTCAACTGAACCAAATGTTGTCACCCAAGCTACATCAGCAACATCATCTTCTAAGCCAGCAGCTGTATCTTCAAATATCACAACTAGCAGCAACACTGTGAATTCTTCTGTTACATCTTTGGCAGTGAAAATTCTTACTCCTTCTGTGAATGTACTACTTAGTACAACATCGAACAACAAAACTACAATAGTTCCAACTAACATTGCTGTTAAAAAGATATCTACACCCAAAATTAACTTTGTTGGCAAGTATAGAGGTCTTTATTCCTAAATTTATAAAAATATTAACACTATGCATTCATTTATATGTAACTATAAAATCTCAGTACATTTTATATGAAAGCCAATTTGATATTAAGGGAGTTAAGGTAATAGGCTAAAAATTGGGAGATCGTGAGTTCTAGTCCCACCTAGGGCATAAACAAGCTAGGTGACTTTGGGCGAGTGACTTTCTCTCAGTCTTTGGAAGAAGGCAATGGTAAACCACTTCTGAAAAATCATGAAGGGACTTATCCAAGCAGGCTCTGAGAATCAGACATGATTAAATAGGCAGACATATCATTTATGTTTTTAACTGCTAGTGACTGGGTTTTTGAATGAGGTTCTTTAATTGGACAGATATTTTACATTCATACCTTTTCCAGAAATCAATAATTTCCAAAATTGCTAATTAAGTGTTGAAATGTTAATTAAATGCCAGATTTAATAGCCTTAGAAGTTGACCTTTCTAAGGCTTCTTAAAATGTCTTAGCTATGTAGGAGTCTCAACTTTAAATTTACTTTTTAAATTCTACAGTCTTGTTTAAGTTTAGAATTTGTAATTGGCAATGGAGCTTAAAGATCACTTGGTCCTCTTCATAACCACTCTCCTTGAGAGTTGATCCAGCCTCTACATCTCTGCAGTGAGCTCTCCAAGGTCCTGATAGAACCCTGGGTTTCCACAAAATTCCACAGCTAATTTTATAGAATTTTATAGAGCTATACATTTGGAGGGCACCAAGTTCCAGAAGCTGTTCAATTCATAAAACTGAAGAGAACTGTGTTGTAATGCTCAGCCAAGAAAAGAGATTCTAGAGTAATACCTTTCTATGTGTGTCATTTGGGCAGTAGATTTTCACCAGTTGATAATAGATATAAATGATGTTTGGACTATTTATTTATTTATTTTGTTTTTTAAATATTTGAATTATTAGTTGCCAAATAATTTGCAATAAATATATAAAAGCACAAAACTAATTAAGAATGAACAATCAGAATGTAAATTTCTATGTTACAGGGCAACCCAACCAAACAAGCACTGGGAAGTATTATTGTAGGTGATAGTCTTTTCCTTTTATGCTATTTTATATTAGGCGGCAATAAATTACAGACAACAGGAAACAAAGCGGATGAAATGAAAGCTGTAGAAAATATCAAGACTACTCCTATTGCCACAGTACAAATGCAGGAAGCTAAATCAGATCCCTCTGCTGAACCTGTAACCTCTACAGCTCTTGCTGCTTTGCAAAGCGAGGTCCAACCTGTTGGTCATGACTATGTAGAAGAGGTAATATTGTGAAAACTAAATCCTGATATATCACATAGCATAAGCTAAACCAAGGTGTATTAGGCAGTATAAATATGTTAAAATTTGCAGAATAGAAATTACAGAATCATAGTATTTAAAGCTGAGCTATTATTGATGGTTACTTAAGTTTCAACTATTTGGATCTAGTTTCATAAAAATTAGTTGCAATGTTGTTTAGCATTTGAGAAAAGAATTCTTATCTTAGCAATTTAATATTGTTTAAGATTTGGAGCATTCTTCAAAATTGTCTCTCTCTCTGCCAGATCCATTCCCTCCCAGATTGCCCTGATGGTGACCCTGACTCCCATGCCACTGCTTCCTCTGATTTGTCTGATGGGCCGGCAGCCTACAGGCCACAGCACCAGGCCTCTCACACCTCAATACCTGCCTTGCCTTGCATGCCCACTTCTTCTGTAGCCACTTGCGCAGTCAAGTGGCGGCTCCGTTTCGCTGTCAGAGGCTTCTGAAAAGCCCTCGGTAGCTTTTTTATCAGCCACAGATGCCTTCCGGAAAGCCTCTGAAGGTGAAACCGAAGCCAGGGGGCACCATGCACATCAACCCAAAGCCCATTTCTCAGCTGCAGAGGCCTTTCCAAAGGCTCTGGTGCAACACCTACAAGTGGCAGAAACCTGCCGCAGAAGTGGGCTGGCAGAAGGCTCCTGCTGGGCATTGGTGTCATTGCTGCCACCGTCAGGTCATTCAGTAATAGACACACACACACACACCCCAAAAAGAAAAAAAAGAAGCCATAGCCATTTTTTCCGGGGTCAAAAGAAAATAAGACCGGGTCTTCTTTTTTAGGAAACACGGTATAAACTGAAAAAACAAGAACAACTAAATTGTGTTATTTCTATATTATTTGAAAGGATGACTCTGGATAATTTACATTGAATTCTGCCTTAAAAAGCAACAAAATCTATAACATCTTCGAGGAGTCAAATCCCCTTACGTGGAAAGTGCTACTGGGCCTATATCATTCAGCAGACAGAAGATTGATGTATATTATTAAACAGACTGACACAAAAGGAGAAATGCTTTTGTATTTTGCAGAGGAAGACAATTTTGAGTTGATAGATTTCTTCCTTCTGTGCTAGTAGAGGGTCCTTGAACTATGTTGTTATCTTAAATGTTTGATTCAGGCTTGTTCTCACATGATATCAAATGTTTGATTCAGGCTTTGTTCTCACAAAGTAGCTGTAGCTGATAACTACATTTTCTTTCTTGCAAAAGGTTCGGAATGATGAGGGAAAAGTGATTCGTTTCCATTGCAAGCTTTGTGAATGTAGCTTTAATGATCCTAATGCTAAGGAGATGCATTTAAAAGGAAGGCGGCATCGGTTACAATATAAGGTGAAAGTCTACTTTTGTCTGTTATGAAGATTATAAATAAATATAGGAATTGTAGAAGCCTTAAATAATAGAGATTATTTGTATTATGTTTTCAGAACTTGTGCACTTTTATTGAAAATGTTTTACTGAATATTGTAAGACTTCATACAAACGGACTTTAGAATCTGCAACTTGAAATAGCATCCTTCGTTTCAAATACTTGCTATCATTAATTAATTACTTGCTATCATTGCTAGCTTAGTCAGTTTTTACTTACTCTTTAATAAAAGAAGACTATTACAGTGAGATATCAATAGTTCTGAAAGACGGGGTGGACAGCATCTAAGAAGAAACTATTTAATCATGAAATATAATTCATTTAGAAATAATTCTAAGCATTCTTTACTGCTAATTTCTTAGAAATATTTTTATTTCTAATATAAAAGCTCTTAATCTAGGGCAGGGGTGTCAAACTCAATTTCATTGAGGGCTGCATCAAGGTTGTGTTTGACCTCGGGGGTGGGATGGGCGTGGTAAGGGAGGGTGTGGCCAGTTCGACATCACTCGTGTCAGGGGCGCCTATGGTGTCCTGAGCACTCTGCCAGAAAAAACAGGCTCCCAAGCTACATTTCCGTCCTGGAATCCTCTGCCAACAAAAGAAGCCCTCCCAAACTCCATTTTCGCTGCCAGAGGTACCTGCCAGAGGTGCCAGTCCTTTGCTGTTTCTAGGGAGAACTCATGTGCCAGATCTAAGCATTCCCTAAGCTGGATCCAGCCCCCAGGCCTTGAGTTTGGTATCTAGGACATACTCAGAACAAAACAATAAAACTTTTCATATAAACTTAAAACATAGTAGCCCCATTATAATATTTTGAGTGGGATTGTTTTAATAAAGTACATTAAAATATTGCACTATATAGAATAAGGAGGATTTAGAATAAGCTTTCTTTTTTACTCTAAAGCCTCAAAAGTTGGTGGAATGGTACACCATATTGAATTGTATCTATCACTCTATGCACAAAAACAAAATAGTCTTAGATAAATGTATTCAAAATCTTCACATTTAAAACAGAAAAAAGTAAATCCAGACTTACAAGTAGAAGTGAAACCTAGCATCCGGGCAAGAAAGATACAAGAAGAAAAGATGAGAAAGCAAATGCAGAAAGAAGAATATTGGAGAAGGCGTGAAGAAGAAGAACGATGGAGAATGGAAATGAGGTAATACCCCTGCTAGATTATCATGATTTATACTCATTTGAACTTTTTTGGGGGTAAAGGACTCCTTAATGGACCATATTGAACTGATAAGAATCTCTTCTTTTCAAAAGGAAATAATCCTTCATAGTTAGGTGTACACACATACAAACACACATACTCTCATATACAGTTGATATATTACGATTTGGTTTGTATACTTCAGACGCTATGAGGAAGATATGTACTGGAGGAGGATGGAAGATGAACAGCATCACTGGGACGATCGTCGTAGAATACCTGATGGAGGATATCCTCATGGTCCTCCAGGCCCTCTTGGATTACTTGGTGTTAGACCAGGAATGCCACCACAGCCACAAGGACCAGCTGTGAGTATTTACTTAAAACTTAACATGTTTGATACCGACTCTGTATGACTGTCCTGCATTTGTTTTAAGATTTCTTATTGGAAGATGAAATTAAGCAAATGAGCAAATGAAAGCTTATTTTAGCAAAGAAGCTTTGCTATGTAATAGTGCCTAGTTTTTGTAACACTTCAACTGTATTTTGTTCTGGCTCACAAGAGCATATCAAGGAAGTTTAGTAGCTTGCTGCAACCACTTAAATTGCTTTAATGTATATGCAGCTATCAGAATGTGATATACAATCCACCTTTCCTCAGACTGTCCAAAGAGACAGATGTTGTTATATTTTGCTACTGCTGAGTTCCAGGATTAGATAGCTCATTTAGCTGATGCATTGAATAGTCAAAGATTCAGGAGTTCAATTCTCAAAGAATTTGAATCCCTTAGAAAAACTATACTTTAATGAAATCAATTATGTGCCTCATTGTGGTCTAAGTAATTCCTTATACAGTATCTGTAACAGACATATTTGCTAGTTTGATAATTTGATTATAATGGTTCATTAGTGAAAACTATCAGTTTTGACTGTTTCCTTCATTCAACCATAGACATTGAAGAGATGGAGATTCAGAATTCACAGGGCAGCTTGGCTAACAAACTATATTAATTCTGAATTCATCTTTTATGTCAGTATGTGGTTTGAATTAGTGCTGACTTGATTTCTGCATGAACTGGTTCTTGCAGGTTTTTTGGCAAGATTTTAGAAACTGTTTGCCATTACTTCCTTCCTAGGGCTGAGAGAGAGTAACTGGTCTAAGGTTATTTAGCTGGCTTTGTGCCTGAGGCAGGACTAGAACTCAGTTTCTAGACTGATGCCAAACTGGTCTTTCACTCCAAAATCTTATCTCCACAAAACCACTGTATTGTAAAATGTATTAAAATTGTGCTAAATCTTGGTTATTTTATAGCAAGGGGACTATTATTTATTCTACAGCTTCAATAAGCTTAATTGTCTTTAAATTGCTCTTAATTGTCCTATGACTAGTTTACTGGTATGTTGTTTTCTATAGGCAAAAATATTAAACAGTAATATTCTTCTGGTAAATTAACAAATTCATTTGTAACAAACTTTTTTAAAAATGGAGATTGCCATTTTGAAAATGTTTTTGTAGCATGATTGCTATCATATGTTTACATCTGAGTTCCTTTGAACTCATTGTTGACAACCTCTGATATATATTCAACTCACAAACCACACTGAATATTTAGTAATAGGCTTTTCTTCCATCAAAACCTTATCTATTCTATAGATTTTTTGAAGGTTTCTGTCAAGTCAAGATTGATTACATATAAATGTCCATTTCATTTTCACAATGTGGAAGTGACTTGCTTTTCCTTTGTTGCAGATGTTTTTCAGTGTCTTTGTGTTCTCAGACCTTGGGTTTTCTTTTGATCTCCTTTGCAGTTATCCAGGGCTAATCCTGTTTAGCTTTTCTAAGGAAAGGCAAGGTTGGTTAGTATTGCCACCTAAAGTAAAGCTGCCATACTTTTTGGAGTATAAGACACTTTTCCCCCCAAAAAAGTGGGTGAAAATTGTGGTGTGTCTTATACAACGAATGTTGCCGAAGCCCCGTCCAACCTTTGGTCATTTTTTGCCTTAGTGCATCGCATTCTTGGCTTTCGCAAACTCCATTTTAGACCCGTTCTAAGAAAAAATAACATCCAGCTCTTTAATTTTGTTGTTTGTTTTAAACTGGAATCTAATTCCAGTTGTTCAGCCATATTATGGTTTATGTGGAAGACGTACGCCAACTATTTTTAAGACTGTACACGCCTTCTTGAGCTGTTGTTCTGAAGAGCAAGACAATATTTGAAATGAATAGCAGATATTCAAAAGTAGTAAAGCACAACTTATTTGGGGAAACTAACTGAACTTAAGAATTAACTTCTCTTTGTAGCCATTACGTCGACCCGACTCCTCTGATGATCGTTACGTGATGACCAAACATGCAGCTATCTATCCAACTGAGGAGGAACTTCAGGCAGTTCAAAAGATTGTTTCTATCACTGAACGTGCTTTGAAACTTGTATCAGATAACATGACTGATAATGAGAAAACCAAGACAAAGGAAGGAGATGATAAAAAAGAAGGCAATAAAGACAGGTCTGTTTTTTTCTTAATCATTCAGTTCTATCTCATTTCTTCTATTTTGAAAGCTGCTATCAGCTATAATGAGCATGCCAGATAATATAAAATAGAACCACATTTGTACCTGAGATCACAACATGGTTCAGAACTCCTGTCTTCTTATTCTGAGCCTATTGTCCTGATTCTTGTTTACTATTAATTCCAAGTGCCTAAACATCTTGGCTTCTGTGGTCAGAGTGTAGGTTAGGACTATTCATTCAGCAGCCATTCAAAATTATGACAGCATTGGCCAAAGGGGAATTATGGCTGATCTGTGCAGCTGTTGCAATAGCAACTACACTCATAAGAACACAATCTAGGGAGAGATTGCCATCCTTGTAATTACAACCAGTGTTCCCCAACTTCCCTCAAGCAAAGTCAATGAGGAAGCTAGAAGGAAGTTGGAAATTGCACTCCATCTTGCTGTTTTTTCACCTGTCCATCTTCCAGAGTGCTTATTTGTAGTACCTCGATCACCCTGTGGTACCCCCACCATACAAACATACACCAATTTCCCGAGTACCTGTCCCACCCATGCACCCAATTGCCTATCAGCCTTTTTGCCTGGGACTCCTTCCTAAGTAATGAAATGTGTGGATAATCTTTGATGACAAGGGGAATAGATGGTGCCTCCGAAACAATCAGATGGGATTGAGCCACAGTGGCTTAATGGTCAGAGAAAGAAATTTAGGAAGGATCTACCCTAATTGATCAGGCATTTTTATATGATGATGGGAAAGTATTACCTTCAGACTTACAACTTTATGTTAATGTAACCCTACAATATGGTGGAATTAGCTCATCTAGTCATGTTTTCTGTCTGGTTTACCTGGGAGGGTTGACATGCTAAATGCTTAGAGCCTGGTCCCAGGGGTTAATAGCAGCAAGGACCATGCTGGAGCTAAGCAATGTGGTCATGTGACATCATGCTTTACAACTTCATCACTTAGCAACTGAAAATTCCTGTTTTGGTTGCTGTGATAACACAAGGGCTAATGCTAGTGGAATGATTTTTTTCTTGAACAAACTACCAGGCAGGACCTCCTTGCCCTTCATCTGCAGTTTTTTTTCTTGATCAGATAAAACGCTATCCCAGCAGTGCAGTAGACATTTGCAATCTAAAAACAGTTTGGCATACTTTTCCTTGTTCAGTGTTTTGTCATTGGGCGAACGTAGAAGAACAATGCCAAAAATATCTACCTTGTCATTCACCTCTTTATTGATTGATTCTTCTTAGTTCCAGATTTGAGCTTTTTGCATCAGAAAAGTAAAGGTATTGTTTCATACAGCATATAGTTAAACTGGAATGTACAGCCATGCAATATAATAAAATCAACAATTTGAATAACTTCAAAAGGGAGTTGTTGCTCACATAGGGATAAATTTCATCAGCATGCCATCTGGAATAATATTTTTAAGCACTAATTGAAAGAAATAATGAATTGAAAGCAAAAAGTAATTGACAAATATTTAGGATGATAGCAATTTAGGATGGATTAACACAATAGGTTATGTTTTAGAATTATTTTGAAATATTGTTTTCAGTTGTATTTTCTTCACCTTTTCAAATGTCCTATTTCTTGGTAAAATATGTTGTATTTGTTATGTATGATTCTGAACAATACCTTCAGTTTTAAGAAACTAATATACATGGGAACAAAAATATTGGTGCTATCTTGTATAATGCCTTATATCTGGATTTCTTAGACGTGACAGACTATTCCTGAAAATTTATTTTAAAGTTATTATTTAATGCATTCAGTAATTGATGTCTTTGTTTTTTTCTTTCCACATCTCTTAATTTTGCTCACTATTCTCTGTTATGTCCAGTTTTAGAATGTGGATCTTAACATATCACATGAAATATGATGCAAAAATATTACTTACCCTGATCAAAACAGGATACCTACTGGACTTTTATTGCTATATGAATATTTTCTTAAACTAGAACAACAATGAAAATCAGTTATATTTTACTTCTAACTTTTTTTACAGAGCTTTGAAAGGAGTCCTACGAGTTGGAGTACTGGCTAAAGGTTTGCTTCTTCGGGGGGACCGAAATGTCAACCTTGTCTTGCTCTGCGCTGAGAAACCAACTAAAAATTTATTGAGTCGCATTTCTGAAAGTCTACCGAAGCAACTTGCCGTATGTATGGTGTTAACTTTGGTTTGCACTTTTATAAAGATTGAAGATTATGACAGTAAATGAAATTCCTTTCATTTATTTTAAAGCAGGTAAATTAATTATGAGCTAATTGTCAAACAGCAGCTATTATAGCAGAACAGAGGCTATGTCCAGCAAGATCTGTAGTATTTGTTGGAGTAGAGGGTACGAATAATCCAAAATTCTAGAAAGTGGCAACTGGAAAAATGTTTTTCAATTTCATTTCACTCAGTTTTTGAATGAGACGACATATATTTTGGGACAGTTTTTTACCGTTGAAGTGATCATCTTCTTTCCATTATACTGTAAATATATAGGATCCTAAAAAGACCAATAGCCACTTATTGCCTAATATCTAATTTTTCCTCTCCTTTTTCCTCCATCTTCCCATCTCCATTGCTACCTTCAACATTTCATAGGTCGTAAAAAAAGATATTTTTTGTAATTCATAATTTAATATCCATAAGTATCTTATTTTGAAGTAATGTTATAAGCTTGCAAGTTTATAAGTACTTGAGTTTTTTTTCCAAATAATGTATTCATTTTTTTTAAAAAAATAAAGACATTACAGAACAAAACTACAAACGTACACAAAACATTCAAATAAATGAAACATAGCATCCCAATTTAAATAACTAGATGCACCTTAATTATTGTGCAACTATAGCAACAGCATTTGCTTCAATTTTTTTTGTCTTATACTCTTACCTTCAGTCAACTTCTAAATCAATTTATTTGTTTTATTAAGTCCTTAATTCTTATTTGTTTTATAAGTGCTTGAGTATTACAGGGAATTATTTGCTCCATATTTTATCAACAATCATATCTTTAATATACTGAATATATTTCAGTGCATAGATTTGAAGCAAATAAATGTTAATCCTTTAAATAAGTTTAAAATATAAATTTGTGTTACTGCTTTAAAATTGGAGGGAGGCCAATATTAAAAAGCAAAAAGCTATGTGAATTATTTATAGTCCAATTAATATTTTTTTCTTTGAAGATAGGAAGCAAGACAGTTCTCTATAGGGAATCATGTGGAGCTCATCTTTATTCTGATGGATTATTACATTTGGAATGGATTGGCTTTATTATATTGAATAGAAGTTAGAACAAATTGTGTCAGTCCAAAAGGGAGAGTATGCTAATAAGATGTACCAACATCATGAGAAACAGGACATTTTTAACAATTGAACACATGTATTACAGTGTCAGGGTTTTTAGTCAAGCGAGATGTAGGCCTTGTTAACTGAACATTCGTTAAACATTGGGTGTGACGGTTCTGACAAGCAGATCTTATAAATGGTCCTCATTTCTGGATGTCACACCATACCCATGACCATGTGGTTGCTATCGTGGAACAGTGGTTGGAATGCAATATTGCAAGCTAATTCTGGCAACCTCCAGCAGTTTGATTCTCACCAGGCTTAAAGATTGACTCAACCTTCTTTCCAAAGTCGGTAAAATGAGCCAGATTGTTGGGGGCAATAGACTGACTCTGTAAACCGCTTAGAGAGAGCTGTAAAGCATTGTAAGTGTAAGTGCTATTGCAATTGCAATCTGGGTGCTTGGTAACCAGATTTCTGTGCTGCCCCCACTCACCCACACATCAGGGTTGGTGTATAGAGCTTTATTCAGTCTGTTCCCTCAGCAGTTCCATTTTAGGTTTCCAGCTAACCCCCAGCTGCAAACGTAGCACAGTAATTTGCTTGTGACCAAATAGATAACCAAAAGCTAAACAAACTTACAAAACAGTCTTGAAAATAAAGGTTTTGCCTGGATAGGTTCCAAAAACAAACAGCTCAAAATTCCCTCTGAGGTCAGGGGCCTCCACTGACCTCGGACCTCAATAAGTCTAATGGTCTGAGTTTCAGGGCTTGCAAGGAAAAGTCGTAGAAATAGTCCAAGCCAGGAATGAAGGGTGTTGTTTTCAGCACAGCCAGCCAGGAACTCCAGACTAACCTTTGAAGCAATGGCCAATTAGTCCATCCAACAGATAACTGGCTGCTCCAAACACAAACATAAACTCTCTTCGCAAGCTGCAGAGTTCCAGAAACAACCATCTGGCCATGACCCACACACAACTCCCTCTGCCTTTCCTGCTAAATAGCCCCTCCCTGTGCAGCCCATTAAGGGGGGACATAATTGTTGTCAGCTAAGGAATGCTGGCTGGTGGAACCCATGAGGGCTTGGGGGGTATTATTTATTAAACACATTTATATGGCTGCCCAACTCATACATGGTGACTCTGGATGGCTTCAAAATTAATTACTAATTGTATCAACAGTATCAAAAACCAATAAACCTTTTCCACTCATGTGAGTGTGTATGTGTGTGAGAGAGAGTGAAAGAGAAAGAATATGATATAAAATAAGCTAGCTTCCCTAAGCACTGAATTTTCCAGCTGTTCATTGTGTTGTTTTCATTTTATGTTACATTATTATTTGTAAGACTAGCCCATTCAAATGATGTGACTCTGAGCAGCATACAACATAAAATCAAGCATTAAATCAAAGAAGAGGGAAAATAGTACTTTTCTAATTTATGAAAAAAGTTTTCATGTTTTTCCTTCCTGTAGGTAATCAGCCCTGAGAAATATGAAATAAAATGTGCTGTACAAGAAGCAGCAATCATTTTGAATTCATGCGTGGAGCCAAAAATGCAAGTGACGATAACTTTGACATCACCAGTGATTCGGGAAGAGAACATGAGGGATGGAGGTTCGAAATCTGTTAAAAGATTTTCAATTTTAATTAATACTATTCTATTGCATTAAGTCCTGGAAGGCAACATGCTGGCATGTGATGCACATTCAATTCAGTTATGGGCAGCTTTTGCAAGAGTGTATTTTTTAAAATACCTTCATTCTTATTTTATTTACTGTAATCAACAACCTCAGATTCCTGGAAAAGGTTATTTTTATTTTATGTTTTTTAATTTCACTGGAAAAATCTTCAGAAAATAAACATTTTGTTGCAAGTATCATGAAGAAATATTCTTCTATAAAAAGAAATTGCATTAGAAATCAGTCTCTGATTTTAGATCAGTCTTGTTATCTAATATGTGGGTTGCTGTATTTAATGTCTAATTGCATAATTTATTTTTAATTTAAAAACACTTATGACTTTGCTTGGAGCAAGGTGTGTATTTTTTTTCCAGTTTTTTGAGGTTGATTTTTTTTATCTAGGGTGTCATTTATGGAGCTCCTGGTGTTGATCAGAGTGTTTTAACTGAACAGTACACATGCAGTGTGTTTATAGTATAAAGAGGTACCCGAGATTAGATAAAGGAGATACTGGAGCTTTGAAAAGCAGTATGGATTCATAATCTCTGCCGTCCTACTGTGCCAGCAGCGTTGCTTTAGGGTCACTTCTGTTATCCTTTGAAAGCTACAGATGTTTTAAAGCCAGCAAAGCATGATAATTTAATGTCTGCAATGTGTTGGCTCTATATTGGGTCAGATAAAGTGAACTTTATTTTCTTTTTCTTACATCTGCAAGATAAGCATTTTTCACAGTTATATTATTGCCTAGGAATGTATAAATCATAAAAAGCAGTTTCATTGTTGACTGTGTTAAAATTCTTGGTAGGGGCCAGAGATAGGTTGCATACGTGCAGCCATAGAATGAATTCATAGCATTACGCTTTTTAAAAGTATAATTTAAGAAAATTTTATCCAAAAGCTTCTTTGAAAAAAAAAATGGCTGAACATTACTGTACATTTTAATTGAATGCTTTATATGCAATAGAAACATTACGTGCAAAGAAAAAACTTTTGCCTAATGCCATGAGTTGATTTTTTCATAGTTACATGCAAATATAATCATACATGGCATATAAAGATTACCATCCAAAATATCGTTTATGAAAATAACACATTTTTTGTTTTTTGTTCACTAGTGTTTGAATTCTGCACACATTGCTCTGTCTTAAAAGAAAACAAAGCTCTATTTTTATCTGATCCAGATTTGAACTACAGTTGCTATTCTAAGTTTAATTCACTTGCTAAATATTACCTTGAAGAAAGCAAAGCTTTTATTTTGAATAATTTCCTCAAGACACTGAGCAGCTTTAAACAAATATGCAAAAAAGTTTGAAATGTCTAAATGATGATACTTAAAAGCAGATTTGCAATAAACAAGAGTCTGTAAAGATTGTTGCTTATTTGTTGCAAAATACATATATTTTACTCCAGCTAATGCTCGGTGTCTTAAAAAGGTTGATGGAATTTAGCTGGCTTTGGGAGTTGAATTCAGGTGACAAGGAAGGCTTTGTTGGAAGAATCCAATATTTACCTTCATGTATTCTTGTTTGATAAATGATATCTTTAATCCTATGTGATCCTATTCAGTTACAAACTGAAGAGGGAGATGAAAGAAGGAGAAGGTAACACAAAACTGTTAACTATATAGGAATTTTGCTTTGCAGTTTTGTGCATTCAACAGTAAATTTTACTGAATTTGCTCTGGATATAATACTAAAAATGCTTGAAACAGCTGTGGAATGTGTTTCTTCAGCAAAATATTTCTGTTTTTATGTTTGTTTTTTATCCTTAGCTTTGTTAGTCCCCATCCAAAGCCTTCTAGCAGAGACAATTGAATCCTGTCAGGGATTGCTACCAAGACATCGGAAGGATTTTTGACCAAGTTTTTTAAAGCTCAGTGTCACACCTGCCATATTTGAACAATGAGGGTGTTTGGTTGCATAGTCCTAGCATTTACTGTTACTTTTGTGTTGGTTTTTTTTCTTCTTGTCCTTGTCTTTCTCTCTGGAATTACGCAGTGTTCACACTAGTATTGAAATAGTTGACTGGGTAAACTTAATACATACTTGGAATTGAAAGAGCATGACCTATCTGTTAACATTTTAATAATGAAATAGTGTGGACACAGCATGTCTTACTGAAGATTAACCCCTTATACACAATACAGAACAGCAATCATTAAAAATGATGGCTAATATTTAATTCTTTGATTAAAGACCAGAATTTAAGGGGTTAATCCATTTGGAATCTTTAAACAGATGCAAAAATCCACGTATAGGAAAGCTGCTTTTATGGATATCCAGCCTAGATGTCTTCCCAATTTCTGTAGCTGCTTTGGCATCTTTTGGTGATAGTTTCAGAGCTGATTTATGGTGGATATTATTTATCTTACACTGAGGTCAATGGCAAGATGCTAACTAATTTTAGTAGAGCTGAATCATATATTTTATCTTGCTCATTAATATATGGTTATTAATAAACTATTTGTACTTATTTACGTAAAGTGTATGAAATGCTAGTGTTCATTTTTGAATAATTATTTAAGACTTCAACAGTAAAGTAATTGAAGTCCTAAGTACAAGCTATATAAAGTAGAATAAAGTGCCTACATTGACAATGTTCATTGCTATAACCCTTAAAAAATACCTTATCAAATAATAATGACTTTGGCCTCAGTTTATTCTTTTATCTTTAAATTCCTTTTGCCTTTCACTTGACAGTATCTTTCATCTTAATGCCTTCTTTCACTTGCTTTTAAATCTCCAGTTAGTAGATACCAATCTACACTTGTATAGTAATAGCCAGTAAATTACAAAATATAAACCCCGTAAATCCCATGGGAAAATATTCATGAGGATTTCCATAGACACATTGTTCTCTATAAAATAGGAATATTCTGTACCTAGCTAACATAATTTCAAGCTTGACATTTCTTCTTGACCTGTTTCTCTTCATGTCTTCATTGATGATGACTGTCAAGCCTGATCTGTTAATTCCTTGGCTTTACATTCTTTCCTGGTGTGTTTTTTGAGTGTTTGATTTGCTGTTACTAGTATGTTTGCTTACATTAGGTTACATTTTAATGTTCAGTTGTGTCTTGTGGCACATTAAATGTTTATTGTAACAGCAAGCTCACTTGGGCAAAAATAAAAATCTGCCGCTAGTTTCAAAATCAGTTACTTAAAATTGATATAAAATTATACCTGCCACATGTTTAGACACAATTGGCAAAATCTTTTTAAGGTTTTGAATAGATATAGTGTTTTTCTTTCTATAGAACTTTTGGTCTTCATGGTTTCGGTTTTTTCCCACCTTTTCTTCTAGTTTCTTTCTAGTTTTCTCTTGGCATCTTTCTAGATGAAATTGGGATGGATATATGGCATACACTTTAATACTATAAGTCCAAAACTGAGTAAGAAATATGAAAATGTACAGATGCTCCTGGCTTAAATGTTTGTACATTACTTCACATTTCTTTCAACTCCATAAAATTAAATAGCCTTGATTGTTTCATAAGTATACTTTGTCCTTACTTAATATGAGATATTGTAGTACCTTCAGAGTACTTGAGAATTTCACTTTTAACTGGGACTATGTTTCAAGATAGCATGTGGTCATTTTAAGTTGTCTCAACAAACACAGGGCACAATTCACTGGGAATGTTTCCTGCACAAGTTTCATTAAAATGAATAGGAAGTTGTACAAATGCCCATTCAGTTCAGTGAAGCCTGAACAGGAGAATTTCCAGATGGATTTTGCTCACAGTTTGTTGTAACTTTTACTTCATTCAAGTGGATTTTTGTGTTCCTTCTGTCTTGTGTTTCCCGTGCTGGTGCACTGTGTCCAACCATTCTTCCTTCAACATGTTAATTTTAGGGGGGGATCATTTTCCCAGTAGATGGTTCTTCACAAGTAGATGAGTGTAAAAATATAAGATTGAGAGCTAACGTTTTGTTACACTCTTGACTATTTTTCATATTGGACTAAATGATACACAGTTTAAGGAATATTGCTGATGATATATACATTGGAGACAGGGATTTCAAAATAAATGGCATGTGTGACATGGAAGCTCTTTTAAGGAACTGTCTTGCTCACCTGGTCAAACACCCATTCCTCACTGCATTTTGCCAATTCAATCCATTTTAGATGTAACTTCGGGTATGGTGAAAGACCCACCGGACGTCTTGGACAGGCAAAAATGCCTTGACGCTCTGGCTGCTCTACGCCACGCTAAGTGGTTCCAGGTTCGGAACATCATTTTACTTTCTTCTTGTAGCCTTATGAGAGAGAGTAGTTCAGTTGTTCAGTTGGATGTTAAACTACACCAAAAAATGGGGGGGAAATCCAGGTTGCCAATAGTGAATATATGTAAACCTATATAAAATTAAATGGCTAGACGGGGGAAAAATCATCTTTGAAGATTTGTACAGAAGAACTGTTTGTTCAGTTCTTGTCAATTTGATGTCAGCTTGTTTTTCTGACCAGATAGCGAGGTTGAATATTTGGCCCGCTCTGGGGGAATTGTATGTTTGGTATATGTTATGTATTCCATAAGGCTGCAGAGTAACTTTGCTTTAAATAACAGAATGTGTGTTTAAAGCTTTGTGTTTTAGGTGTAAGACTTTCACTTTTTTATTTTTTTAAGCTCATTAAGTGTAGGGAATGAAAGGTGAGAAACTATTTGGTTCTGTGACTTTGCACTTCAGCAAAGGCACAAGCAAGAAACCAAACAGATTCCCACAGCCTTTCATTCTCTCTACTTGTTAGCTCTTTACTTTTTGTATTTCTATTATAGGAAGGTATTTGCTGTTACAAATAAATCTTAAGTCAAAGTGTGCAGGAATTCAAGGCATATTAGACTTGTAATATAGCCTGTGCACCTTGACTTGTTAAGCTACTAACCATGGCCTAAAATGCTTCTGTAAATGGCAGCTCCTGGAATGTGTCCCAAGTGACTTATTTATTTTCTGTTTTTGAGCTTCCATTGAACAGTGGCATTTTAGCTTTTCTAAGAGGCCTCTTTTTCTATTGGTGCTGGGATTGATTAATTTGATTTTGTATTGCTCTCAAGGCTAGAGCTAATGGTCTGCAGTCCTGTGTCATTATCATACGTATTCTTCGTGATCTCTGTCAGCGAGTGCCAACTTGGTCTGACTTTCCAAGCTGGGTAAGTAGTATTTTAAAACCACGAGTATATCACAAGTTATGTATCATATTTGCATTGGTATATTTCCTATAAGAAACATTTTCTAGCAATATGGAGTTTGCCAAAAGCACGGTGAAGTTCATTGTTGTATGGCAGATAGTTTGAACAATGTCTTTACTTTTTATGTTCATTATATCCATGACTCTTTATGCACATATAAAATCCCATTGCTGTTTAATAGACATTCAACTCTAACATAGAGAGACACAGCTTTCCTCAAAAGGCTATTAAAGTGAAGAATCATTATATATTTATTATGTTAACTCCTTTGATAACATACATAGATCAAGATGATCATGGATGGCTAAAATGAAATATTTTAGGGAATAGTCTAAAAGTTGTTTAGTAATAGGAAACTTCTCAATAAAGATAAGATAAAGCAACAAATGAGTGATAAATTTCCAGGGGTCTTTTATATCAAGTCAAATATCTTGAGCAATAGAAATTTCAGTATCAGTATCAATAATATCAACAATTTAATATTTCACTATTTAGAACAACCAAAAGTAACAATCTCAAACATGTAAATGTTATGTTGCAATTAGAAGATCCACCATGTGGCTTAAAGGAAGCTTGGAATACTGATTTTAGTAATCTGATAGAAGAGATGATTTGGTAGATATTGTGGAAATTAGGTTGATTCACCTCAGCCTCAGTATAAGAACTGCAAGATGATATATCACTGGCATACGTATCAAAATTATTCTTCCAAATATTGGAGAGATCATAAGGGTTATTGCTGATTTGTGGTGGTGATTATATGATAAAACATCTTGATGTAAGATTTTGTGGAAACAAAGAATTAAACTTCACTAAAGCTTCACTAAACAAAGAATTAAATGTTCCCCAGAGTTAGATGTACTGTATTTATTTACAGGATCAATCCTTAAGCTTAAAAATAAAAAAAATGTCTATTTAATTTTAGCAGCCAAAATAATAATTGTACAATATTGGAAAATTCTACATAACATAACATTTAAGATTAACATTAACAAAGTCCCTTCAACTGCCACATCACAAAAAAAATATTACAGAAAATGTTAAAATAATGAGACATCAGAAGGAGGAACCACAATTTTATCAATTTTGGATGGATTTTATAATTTACCTCAGTAGCAATACACTATAATACACTATATTTTCCATATATGGTCAATTTGTAGTATGTGGTTTTTCTATTTATAAGTTCTTTTTTGTATTGTCTACATTTTTTCTTTCTTGTGTATCTTGGATTAGTTACTGATACTATTTATTATTCATAGTTCTGTAAAAACAATAAATACAAAAAAATTATCTATTATATCACAGCAAACTAAAATATTCCTAAATAAGCCAAAGCCCATCCATTCAATACTTTCAACATCTTACAAGCTGTGCATTAGCTGGTAATGCTAAGAAATTTAGGAGAAAGACAGAATTAGTAAAAACAAAAATAAAATATAATCTTCCTCCATACTTACATAAATATAACAGTATAATTCGGGTGTTGGCAACGTGCGGCTCTTTCATCCCCCTGCTGTGGCTCCCGGCTGGCCCCACCTCTCACCCTCCTAGTCACTCCTGAGTCACGGCCTGAGAAGGTAAGGGTGACAGCAGGGATGGAGACTCACTCCATGATGCAGAAAACACCTGGAGCCACAAAACCTGGGTAGGCGTGACTGGTGAGGTGACTGGTTGGGAGTGACATTGAGTTGGCCATACCACCCAGGTGTTGTGGCAGCCGGTGTTGTCTTTTCTGTGGGAAACTAGTCCAAATGGCTCTTTGAGTGTTTGTAAAAACTGCATTGCTCCCTATTCTTTTATAGTACCTTAGGATATACTGCTTCTCACTCAAGTTTAAGCTGTTCTCCTTTTAGAAGTTATTCTAAAAGGAGAATAACCACTGTTATTCACCACTGAATATTTCACCACTGTTCCTGTTTGACAAGGCACAAATAGGTCAGCAAGAAGAAACAAAGATAGAAACACAAACTAGTCTGACTGTATCTTATTTTTACAAGTAAATAGGAAAATACTGTTTCAGTCAGCTGTTTGCTGGGATTATGCTTTTAAAAAATTAGTACACCTAGCCTTTTTGAAAACAATAAATTACTGTGTTGCTTATCCACAGGAACATTTTGCCAACTTTCTATCAAGCAACCAAT
>JANHFP010008612.1:0-12932 GCA_032468135.1 Calamaria suluensis | reverse complement strand
TAACAGTATAAACATAGACATTGGCACAAAAATTGGCACAATTAAAGGATATAAATAGGCAAAACATAGCCATAAACTCATGGGATGATTACAAAGGGATGGGGACAGTAGGACAGGGACGGTAGGCACGCAGGTGCGCTTATGCACGCCCCTTTAAGGACCTCTTAAAAAACGTGAAAGGTCCATGGTAGAACAGTTTAAAGGAAAAAAATCGGCTCAGCTTATCATTTGGCCATCAGCTCCAACCACCGTAATGACTTTGGTAACAGGAACATAGTTGGAAGGGACCTTGGAGGTCATCTAGCCCAACCCCCTTGCTCACGCAGGAGACCTGTGCTAGGGATTCGAACCGACGAACTGCCAACCTTCCCTGATCGACAAGCTCAGCGTCAGAGCCAGCCTAGTCAGACAAAGGGAAGGACAATGATGTCTATTTTTCTTTCCACCCCATCCGGCTTCCTCTCCTATTTATGAGCAGGCTAAGAGGATTGTCGATGTGGGAAAAGGAAGAGCTAAGCCCCATTAAAGACACAGAGCAATTAACTAAAGCTAATTACTTGAGCCTTTTTATGCAACGTAAACCAGAAATCCAAACACGAGGATGATACCTTGAACAAGTCACCGCCATGATAGCCACTTCCAAACAGCATGAAAAGAAATGCAACATTTAAAAAAAAACCAACAACGTAAAGCTTGAAGGAAGGGAAGAGTGGTAATCCTTTTTTTTTAAAAAAAAAATATTAATAATAAACCACCTGGGGCTGTGCACAATTTTGGCCTTTTTACAGTCTTTTCCCTTGTAGATGTTAATTGCCTCTGGTTCTGAAGCCTCCTTCCCCTTTATTGGCAGCCTAACAGAATTTTAATGAAGAAACGATCAGATTATTTTCCTGAAACAATCCCTGCCTTGCTAATTTTCATGTCTTTGGAAGAGAAATTTTAAGTGGATCGTTTAGGCCAGTGATGGCTAAACCTTTCTGCCATTGAGTGCCAAAAGCAGGGGAAACGCGGCAGGGGGGTGTTGCCTGCGTGCCCACACCCATAATTCTATGCACTCCACCAATTACTTTATTCCTGTGCTCACCAATATGGCTCATGCCATAGGTTCACCATCACGGCTCTATACCATTCAATAGCTACCTTCCTTCTGAAAAAAACATGAATATCTGGCTTGTGCCATAAGACTTCATAAAGGACCCATCAAGCCTTGCAGGCTAGATTTGTTTCCTTTATTCAGCATTATCTTTGTGCTGATGTAAGATGTACAAGGCTTTCTTATAAGATGCATCTTATAATACATTCTACAATGAAGACAGCAGTATTTGCAGTGCTCTTCACAAACCAGCCACTTGAACTTTATCTAAGTACATGAGCTAAATTTGACATATTTTTGTTGAATAAATTTGTTAGGAGCATTAAAGATAATTCCCAGTTCCGCCAAAACATTTTGCTTGTATTCCTCAAATTCATAACATATACATTAGTTACTAAAAGTTTCCATAGGTTTAGAATAATAAGTAGAATCATCCAGATACCGTCTCAAGCAATAGCAGAGTCTTTCTGTCAGGTGCAAACAACCAGCACCACTAATGAATAGTTTCAAGCAGAACAGATATTGTTACCTATGTTACCATAACTTCACCAGGCCAACTGCCATTCCCTTGAAAACAGTAGGCTAAGGCTTCAGTGATTCTGGGGAATGTGCCACATTTTGCAACACAAGAACTCTGCTCACACACACCCCTCCAGTCTAGCTGGAGATTCCAGCACACTTTTCCAGGTCATACCATCACCACTGTTGACTCTGTTGGTCTCTTAGAGAGAGTTTCTTTTTACTTCCTTTCTCCTAAAGCAAGCTTCTTGGTACACTTGTTACTATAGGTTTAGCCATAAATGGAATGTGATCACTGCCTTTCCCAGGGAATGTAAGACTTTAACCTATTATTAGTGAAGTCTGTTGCACTAAACCAGAAAGAACTTCCACAGTAATATGTTTTGCTATGTGATTTAAATTAAAATGTAGGCAGTGGCTTATTTTTGCTTATTTATTCAGGCAATGGAATTACTAGTAGAAAAGGCAATTAGCAGTGCCACTGGACCACAAAGCCCTGGAGATGCATTGAGAAGAGTATTTGAGTGTATATCTTCAGGAATTATCCTAAAAGGCAAGTTGATTGATACCCCAAATCAGTAATTTCTTGATAGTTTTGCTGATTATTTATTAAATTTATACTGCCATTCTCACTCCAAAGTGACTATTTAACATATTCTTTATTTAGATTTTAGAAAGGATGAAATAATATTTCTGGTATATCCGGTTTCTTGTAGGTGGTCCTGGTCTTCTCGATCCTTGTGAAAAAGAGCCATTTGATACACTGGCTTTAATGACAGATCAACAAAGAGAAGACATTACTTCAAGTGCACAGGTAATTTGTTGTAAATTATGAACATTTTGAAGATATACAAGCCAACAGTATAATTTGAGCTGAAAATAAATTGTGTTGTCCAGTGGTATGTAACACTTCTTTTCAAGTAAATGGAATATTTTTATAAGGCAATTTATTTAAGTTTTCTTTGAGTCTGGCTCAATTCACATTGATTTCATGGACACTTCCATACAGTTCTCTTGGCAATGGCATCGAAGAGTTTGTTACTACATTCTTTACAATGTTTTTTTTTACTTTCCTATCTAAGTTTACATCCCTAATATTCCCTAGTTGTCCTATCCATATGCTAACATTTTATTTATAAATTATCGCTGTTGACTTTTAAAACTGAAATCACTAAGCAAACAATAGCAGATGAGCAAAAATGAAATGTTATGTAGGAAATTCTAGCTGGTACCTGCTTGCCTTATTATGCATATAATGTAGTTACAAAATACTAAAACACCTGCTAGGCCCAAAATGGTGTCCTATGATTCATGTATATTTGGGCAATGTGTCTCTAGAGTTCAATTCAGAATCTAATAGAACTTACAGAATTAACTGGCTGGTATCCCATTTTCCC
Source organism: Calamaria suluensis (assembly GCA_032468135.1). Lineage (NCBI taxonomy): Eukaryota > Metazoa > Chordata > Lepidosauria > Squamata > Calamariidae > Calamaria > Calamaria suluensis. The sequence goes on along the minus strand of JANHFP010008612.1, from coordinate 9,923 downwards.
CACTCACCTCCCCATGCCATACAATTAAGCATGACTTCCAGTGTGAACCCCCTTTTTCAACTAACATTGTATTGGTTGATCTGATTTTCCTGGGGTGTTTTTCCCCCTTTTCTCGACTCTTCTCAAAACTTCATTATAACAAGTCAAGTTATTCATCATAATCCATTTTTCAGTCTTATTACTCTCAGAACCCATTTTACAAATGTTGGCATTGGAGCATAATAAATGCTTTTTCTGCTTGGATGAAGAGCATAGTTGGCTTAACCAGACTCTCCCACTTCCTGGGAGCAGCTTTTAAAGGTAGCAGTTTCCAAAGCATTTGTGTCCTTTTAGCTTCTTTCACACCCCCATTGCCATAGAGCATTGGACCCTGCATCACCGTTATAGTCACTGAAATAAAATCAATAAGGGTTCAAAGCCTTCTGAGTGACCTGCCAACCAAATTCCATGCAAGACAAAAAGAAAAAGGATAAAGGCCTGTTACTTCCCTGATTCTAGTTCTCTAATTCTTCTCCATCATGTCCTTCTCCAACCCCAATACCACAAATTCTATTATTGATGGCCTTCTTAGCTCATATTGCTGAGTTGACCCCCAGCTTCTCCTCATATACAGAAATCAATCTCAGAAGAAGAGACCTGAAATAGGCTTGCTTTAAGATCTATTACTCCATAATACTTTCTCAACTCTCTTCATAAATCCCATTTGGACAAAAATCCCCGTCTTTGTCTCAGTAATTTAGCCCTGCATTTCCTGAGATGACATGTACCTTGTGAAGTCTCAAATTGTAATGCATGCTATTTCATTCCGTAGTGGGGTTCATGCCAGTGTCTCTGAACTTAACAATAATGATTCGGTACTGCGGTTATCCCAAATATCTTTTATAGGCTTTAGATGCTTTCTATAACAAAGTTTCATCCCACTCACATCTTGACCAAAGTATCAAACTTTCAGCTAAAGGTTTTAACATCTCATATTAAGATGTTTTAGCCAGATGTTGACATTGTTTAGACACAAAACAGCAAATTTACCGACATCAGCCTGAAGGCTTCAAATGACCATGATTCAACTCTGATGTTCATCTATATCACACATTTTCAGATCTCATGGCTCACTTTTAAGATCTGTGTGATTCCATAACATGATATTTAGGCTTTGTGGATCATTTTGCAAATTTGTCATTTTAGATTCTAGATTAAATTCTTACCATATCATACTCTCATTTCTTCCTCCTTGGAAAAAATTCTCTTGAGGACTAGATTCCCCTCATTTTTTTTATTGCTCTTTTCATAGGTATTTTAATATCTCTAGGAAGGTCACCAATTAGGGACCATTGCCATCTCAAATATCTCTTGAGGCAGCTTTTTTTTATCAGTGCTCTCACCACTGATATATTCATGTCAACATGGAGAGTTCACATCCAATACTTCTGCATCCAAGACTCTTGAGTATAAACATAGATATCACAAAATGCCACTTGAGCTTCTCATAGTTTGGAATACCATGGTAATCAGATACAGCAAAAAGTCTACACACAAAATTATTCTGTAAACTAGCAAAATGCATAACTTATGTAATTAATTCACAGATGACTGGAGTTCCAGGTAAGTATCCCAATTTTTGTAATTAAAAAAATGTGTTAAATAAGATTTTTGCTTCTGGAAATGACTTTTAAAATTAACTGGCCTCTGTTTTCTCATGAAGTTGAAATTCAATCCATCTGATTTCCTTTTTCCTTCCTTCTGCTACTAGTTTGCGCTGAGACTTCTTGCATTCCGTCAGATCCACAAAGTTCTAGGAATGGATCCTTTGCCCCAGATGAACCAGCGTTTCAATATTCACAGCAATCGAAAAAGGAGAAGGGACAGTGATGGAGTTGATGGATTTGAAGCTGAGGGGAAAAAGGACAAGAAAGACTATGATAACTTTTAAGCAAGAAGTTTGTGTGTGCATTGTTAACACAACAAAGTGAAAACGGAAGCCATTTGTTGTAAAAATAATTATTAATGTCTGTTCAAGTACAACTGTCCCCAAAGGTTACAAATACTTTTGTGTGGCGTTCACACCATTTTAAAGGATGAGCAGACTTAATTATGATAGAAAAAGATTACTAATGAAAACTGTATTTCAATTTTTGGTTTGTTTCTAGCCTGCCTCCTTTCTTTAGGTTCTAAAATATAACTCTTGATTTATGTTCTTTATGTTAACTGGTCACTGTACTTAAGTTGTATTGTATTTAATACATTGTTAATGTGTTTCAGTTGCTTTGTGTATTTGCAAATATGTTTAGAATTTGTACTTGGCTTTCACACTTGTAAGTTGCTTTGTATTACAGATGGTAAATACAGCTCCTCCTTCACGTAATATTTTATAGCAGAACACTTTTTTGTAAAGTGGGGCTGCAGGACTATTTCTCCTTAATGTGAAGCATTAACAATATCTTATCCTGCTATTTAAGTGCTTTCAATTTAATGTTTCTGCCAATTCCCTGGCATTTGTCTATCTAGTGATATAATGGTGTAATTAAGACAGATTTGTGTTATTCTAATCAGGTTTCTTGTTAGTTGCACATTAGCAGTATAAAAGCAAAATGTATGCAGTATGAACAGCAATTTTAGCAATTGATTAAAAATGGCATGAATTTGTTTTTTAATAGAATGGCTTTTTAAAAGTATTGCTTAGGCTTCATGTCTAGGGCTTTGTTCAGTTGACTTTCATATAGCAAGGCCAAAAAATAATTTTCTGAAATGTTGCAGAAACTGCAAACAAGAGGACAAATTTTCCTGGTTCGGTAGAGTTTGGCTAACTATTTTTAGAGAGCTTTGTAAGTATGGTAATAATACCATTAGCTCTGAATTAAAAATAATTGTTTGCCATATCAGTGCCTGTGAAAGGGTTCCTTTGCCGTTTTTGTACCAAATTATACAGTGATTTTCATTTAAACCTAAAATTGAAGATAACAGTATCTCACATAAATTGAAGCCTATGCTATAAAGGAAAAATAGCAGAAAATTATTTGTGGCCATAATGTATGCTTATGTCTCCTTCAAACAGCTAAATATTATAGCAGTGGTGTAATTCAGTCTACATCTGCCTGTTGATGTATGCTTTGGTTCACAGGTGTGATTTGTTACAACACTACAGTTCAATACACAAATAAAGAGTAAAAATTACTAAGTGACGTGCTATTGATTGTACAGTCAGGACAGATACCCCTATTATTAGTTTCACTAATTTACTATATATCAATTTAGCAATGTTCATAATATTTCTAAAGATGCCCTGAGATAGAATATCATATTTTCAATCAGTCTAATTTCAAAAAACTACATTAAGCTTTCTATTTCAATTAATCAAATTGTAAAATTCTTAACCTTTCAAAAAGTTTGAATATTGCTACGCCTTGAGTTGGTGTTTATTTTTATATTATTTTTATGAAGACTGATGGTTAGTGTAGCATTAAGAGAAAGGACTTCACTTGTAATATAAATAAAACCATCAGCTGGTATGAATTTCTCACTCACATAAACTCTGAGGGTTGAATTTCCAGACACTTTACTGAAACGAAAAAATATGGAAAATACTATAAGTGGTAAATGTTTCTTCAGAAACATATCTAGATAAGGGGAATCGTACTTCCTTGAATAATGAAATATATTGATTATAATTATATTTTGCATCAATATGTAGACAAAAATATGCAAATAAGAGGTCAAATTAAATTATGGTCATATGTGGTGAGGTACAACTGAGCTTTTCAGGTCTGGAACTTCAATTTCTGTTTCTTAAAAGGAAAATTCTCTACAGTAACTTTAGATTGTCCCTAGTAAAAAAAAAGTCAAAAAATGAGGAATATTTCCATCAGCAAGACACATGTACAAATATTGTCCATAGTGAAATTCATTCCAATGAAGAAAACTAGCTGCCTGTGCAGTACGTTTGTCCTTAGGGTAGATGGTTTCAGAGAAGAAGAGGGGAGCTTTCATACCAGTTTAAATTTTTCATCTTGGTAAAGCTTGTGTATAAATTTAGATCAATTAAAGCTTTTTATCTCTTGCATTTCTTCCCACCCACTCCCCCTCCAATTCCAGTTCAATTTAAGTGACGAGCACTTCAGGAACAAAAGTTATTTATTTATGCTTATTCTGGTGTTGAGTCATGGCAACTGGACTTCTTTTCCTGTTGGTTAGAAACATTTCACTGCTTATTGTAAAGCAACAAGAAAAGGAAGTCCAGTTGTCATGATTCAACTTCCAGACAACTCTACCAGGATGACTGAGAATCTTCATTGATATATTTTTGCTTAGGTTGCAGTGTCAAGCACAGTATTTGTTGGTACAGAGGGGGGGGGGCATTTTCTCACTGGGAGAATCGTAGATACCGTATCTAACTGCCTTCTGCACATGGTTACCAGTCTTTCTCAAGGCCTCATGTCATTGGATGTTTTGGGCATTTGCAATTCTCATTTCTCACATTTAGCCATCTTAGTTACAAATTATGGCATTCAAAATTACAACAGCACTGAAATAAATGACAATAGGCCCTCATATATACAGGTGCATCTCCACAGTCACCTGATCAAAATTGGCTACTTAGCAACCAGCTTGTATCCCCAACAGTGGCAGCATCCTGGGCTCATTTGTGATTTTAGTGATTTGCTTAACAATTGAACAGAACTACTCACTTAACCACCTTGCTTAGCAATTAAAATTGTAGTAAGCTAAGGACTACCTGTGTAATAATTCAGATAGCCTGCCTCCAAGAAAAATTAAAACAACATCTGAGTTTATATGGATTTAGTATTTAAATATGTATAAGAATGGCTTGGCTGGATTACAATGAAATAGATTGCTATCTCCTGAAAAGAGGTGTGGAATAAAGCCTCCCACACATATATCAGTAGATTGCTCTGGCTAGTGATGTATATATTCATACTGTTTATAAAGGACTAGCCTTGAAGTTTTGAATGTGAAGGCCTAAAATTATGGTAGATTGCAGTTCTATGCAGCCTTTACTGGGAATAAGTTCCACTGAATGAAGTGGAACTTCTCAGTAAACACAAATACAGTAAGATTAAGCTGCAATTATACATACGTACAGAATTTTAAAACTTGAATGAGACTTCATTTTCTTCAAAGAACTCAGAGGTTTATCAACATTTTAGAATTTGGGAAATAATGGTACAAACATTTACTAAATACATATGGACCTACTGTATTGATTACATTTTTTCCTCTGCTTTAAAAAATCTAGAACACATTCAAGATGGGTGCCTTACAAATAAGTCCTGTTTTTATTAGCTTAATTGCTGAACAAATTGGTTCACATTACGATGCTATAGATCAAAAGCAAATAAATTACCGCATGGCTTAAGGCAGCATGTGAATCAGATTTCAAATCTTTTAAAACTTTAAATCTCTTAAGTCCCAGTCATCGTAGCCAGTGATTAGGTGGGTTGTAATCCAAAATATCTGGGAAGTACCAGATTTCATCAATGATCCATTATGCAATGTTGAAACAGTACTGGAATTGTTTATTTGTACTACAGAACAAACAAAATGTTAGCATGCTTGTTTAACCAAGCAATAATTCAAACATTAAGGACATTGTTCCTAAATTCCAGTGGAATTAGAACACAATTTTCACTTTGATTTAACAATCATATCAGTGAAAACATTTTTTTTGTTAACAATGGTGCGATCTGGCTGCTATATAGCTAGAAGCAGCTGTTACACTGGCCTTGCTGGGTCATTTAATATTTAAGCCATATTGAGATACCACTACTGCTTTCTTCCAGGAAATACTCCATTTCTATTAAGCTACAGTTGAGACAGAAAATAAGTTACTGGATTTAGAAACCCCAAGCAGCCATTTTCCAAGTCCCCAAACTCCTGAATTTTTAAAAAGGGAAAGCTTTTTGCACATACATTGATCAATGACTTCAACTATTTTAAGGGTCAGCCTGAGTGACCCCTAATTCAGAGTAAGTTTTATAATTATTATTACCATCAGAGCTATTTGGAAATCAATTGTACGAGGACTCAAAGAGCACTACTGCCAAGGAATCATAGTTATTTCAAACCTTCTAGAGTTTTTGCAATAATGAAAAGGATGCTGGTAAAAACTTCTGAATCATTCCACCTGGACTGTCAGAATTGTTAGGATTATTTTATCCAGTCAGGAAAGCTAAAATGTACTGCAAGATTGCATTTTTAAGGGGAGTAAGCAAGGGGAGAGAGGCAACAGTGGTGGAATTCACACCTATCATAGGCCAAAGTGCCCTAGTGTTTCTGCAAACTTGGCCAACTAAATTATTTGTTAAACCATGGTTAAGACTAGATGTGCACATTGATTCACTGGAAACCTTGCATGCCCATGGGAGTTTAACTCAGATACTGAAGGATGAGAAGTGAAACATTTTCAAGGAAAAGAAAGTCCATTTGCCTTTTGAAAAAGTACATTTGAGACAACCATGACCTGGATGACTGAGAATCTCCTTACACATTCAGATTCTGAAGAAACTTACAACACTGACACACAAGCACAAAAAAAGGACCCAAAAATGAAATAAAAAACCAAAGTTTTACTGCAGTGGTTCTGTTAAATCTCCCTGGATATAATCAGCTGGTCTTTAGCGAAATAATTTTCATTATAGTCCAGTCCCAAAGATAAGAATGGTTTTCATGTGTCAGCAATAAATGGGATGATCATCACTGGTTTAACTTAGGAAGTATGCTTTGAACCCTGTTTCTAGGGCAGCATGGTTTGTCCCCACCAATTCTATGAAGTGCTTGCTCATTCTAGTGAATGCACCACTTTTTAGCCCTTGTCATTTCTGCAAACACAAATGAACTGCAAAGGCTTCACTTGTATAAAAGGAACAAAACAGTTGTCAGCATTGTAGAAAAACCTCTTTCCAATTGAAAACTCTGAGGCAAGCATTTACTCAAAGTTCCATTTATTAGAGCAGGTATACTGGCACATTTTGGGAAAACCCGAATCTGAGAGTTTCGGGCTTTCCCCTCAGTAAATCAAACACCACAAAACCATCGCCTCACCCATCAGTCAATCACATGCTCCAATCACCATCCATCCCATCTCGAAACAGTCCAACCACTCCTCCTCCAGATGCAGGCTGGTCCTGATCTTGATTGATGGAAAGAATTCTATTGTATCTAAATCAAAATTCTCTACTAAATCCCCCCTGCTACTTTCCCACACATGAGAAAGTTGCAGCTTGAAGGTTTCTGGCCTAATATGGCTTCTAAAGCTGACAACGGTACTTTTTTCTGGTTTTCTCTCAAGGTTGTAGGCTAAGCAAAAGTTCTAATCCTGATTAGGTCTGATCTCTCACACAACCCGAAGCTACAACACAATTTGTTTTTGGCTTAGTATATTGTGTTTTGCCATGGTTCATACATCCTTAGTCATAAATCAACAAGGTACAACAAGCCTAACCAGTTATGGTGCACAAGCACAATTCTGGATAATTAGTCTTAAACACACTATGGCTTAGTACAGTATTTGAATCAGGCGTTTGTGTTATCTGTATAAATAAGGCAGGAGCCATTGACACTGACCTAGGTACAATGCTAATATTTGGAGGTAGCTGTCATTTCTGAAAATGCCACCCCAGATAAAGGATATGACAACAATCTAATACTGAGGTTATCATAGCCTGGATAACAGTTACAATAAGAGTTGGAAGGGACCTTGGATGTCATCTAGTCCAACCCCCTGCTCACACAGGAGACCTGTACTAGGGTTTTGAACCGCTGAACTGCCAACCTTTCTGATTGACAAGCTTAGTGTCTTAGCCACTAAGCCACCTAGTCATCTCTCTCACTATCCAGAACAGTTGCAACGGAGGCATCAGACTTCACTGTTGAATGGTACCCTATTCTAGTAAAACGTTAAAAGGGGAAACAACATGGTTACTGCAGATTAGCCATTTGTAAGCTATTTCAAATAAAGCTGCCTTTTGCAATTGACTGATGATTTAGTCAATGTCCATATTGTTCAAGTAGTACTCCAGATATTTTGGGATTGCACCCATGGTGCCATTATTATTTTATCTAGTCTTTATATATCCTGTCTTATATTTTTTTTGAACCCTGAAATAAGCACTTGGCCTTATTGCCATGTGCTCAAAAGACCGATTAGGATTAACAGGGGATGTCTTATTTTGAGGAAAACAGGGTATATAACTCTAGATAATGAACATACACAATGCTCCTGCTTTATTTGGGTAGTCCTTGAGTTACCACCTCATTTGAGGTCAAAATTTATGTTGCTGAATGAAACAATTGTTAAGGGAGTTTTGTCCCACTTTGACTTTTCTTGCCACATTTGTTAAGTGAATCAGCAGTTGATTAGTTAGTAACCCAATTGTTAAGTGAATCTGGCTTCCCCATTGACCTTGATTGTCATAAGGTGATCACATGACCTTGGGACATTGCAACCGTCATAAATATGAACCACTTGCCGAACATCAGAATTTTGATCATATTACCATGGGGATGCTCTAATGGTTATAAGTCAAATTTTTCAGTGATGTTATAACTTTGAACAGTCACTAACTGAACTGTTGTAAATCGAGGAAAATACCTGTATTTTCCCTCTGCAATAATAATCCTGTAAGATATTGGGCTGAGAGAGACCCACTCGTCCAAAGTCACCAACTGCCTTACAATCATCTTTTACAATAAATTTGTGTGATCTACAAAACAGTATTTGTACCTAATAATCATACCCCTAAGAATATTTTTAAAGCAGTATTGTAAATTTTAGAATTGATGCAGAATTTTTTTAAAAATGCACTGCGATTTCTTTCATCATATATTTGACTTTAAAAATGCACCGTGCATAAGAGCACCAGCGTGCCTACCGTTCCTGTCTTAATGTTTTTCTTTATTTGTATTCAATTTTATATACAATTTATACTTGCACTTATATATATTACCTAATATGTAATCGACAAATAAAAAAATAAAAATAAAAGGAACAAGAACAGGAACACATACAGAGAAACACTATAAACAATGAGAGACCATACACGGGCAATCAATTCAAAGTCCGAACTCGCAGCAGAAAAAAAAAGAGAAGGAACCAATCAGGGAGCCGCAGAGGATTTTCCTTCACTGATGGGGCAAACCGACTATCAATCGGAGTTCGTTTTTGAGCCTGTGATTGGTTCCTCTATTCCCTTTTACCAAGCTTCTAGGATCAGAGAGCAAGCCCCCTCCCCTTCGTTACCTCGCGGCCTGGGCGGTCCGCCGCCTGGATTGAAGGCGCGCCAGCCCAATGGCGTGGCTGTCTCTGGGGCCCTTCCTCCAGAAATGGGGGGGATTGGGGAGGGGCCGCCGCGAGGCGCGCGGGAGAGCAGGCAGAGGCCCGTCGCGGCGATGGGAGGGATCAACTACTTGAGACGGAACAGGGCGGCGTTGGCGGAGGATGTGGAGTCCTCCTGGGAGGAGCTGCCGACACCGCCGACGACGTTGCCGACGCCCCTGCCCGCCGGCACCGGCAGCAGCAGCAGCAGCAGGGCCGCCGGGGGGACTTCGTGGGGGCAAGCCATGCTGGGTGCCGGGGTGGGCGCGGGGGCTAAGCCGGCCAAGCCCTCCTTCGTCTCCTACATCAGCCCTGAGGTGAGGCGACCGGGGGGGGGGGGGGGAGAGGAGAGGAGGAGGAGGAGGCGCGCGCACGCTCAGAAGAGTTCCCGCGAGACCGGCGGCTCGGTCCCCGGGTTTCCTCTGGGCGTCGTCCTGTGAGGGGAAAAAAAACGGAAAACACAAAACCTCGGCTGCTTTGTTGTTCCAGCCGCACCCCTCCCTCCCCATCCATAGTCTAGGACAGGGGTCTCCAACCTTGGCCGCTTTAAGCCTGGCGGACTTCGACTCCCAGAATTCCCCAGCCAGCGAAGCTG
>JANHFP010008603.1:186914-202771 GCA_032468135.1 Calamaria suluensis | reverse complement strand
AAAATCAATTGGAAGATGAAGATATCTACCAATAACTTAACTTGAAGTGATGACTGTACATAGTGTATGATACCTTAAGTGACTTTTATTGTGTTTTGATTTTTAACCAGTTTTTTTTTTGAAAATTTAATAAACTTTTTCTAAAAAAAAAAAAGAAACATTATTTTGAGGAATGCCATGTGGTCATAAAATAATCTACTTTTTATTATCAACCACCAGGCTGTAGATAGTCGAGATTCAGCAGCTATGGCACTTTACTCCCAGTGCTTTGCCTGGGTTATTAAAAAAATCAACAGCAGGATCAAAGGCAAGGATGACTTCAAGTCCATTGGCATTTTAGACATTTTTGGATTTGAAAACTTTGAGGTATGTTCCAAACATTTATATGTAGCTGATGCTATTATGCTTAAACATTGTTCTTTTTCCCTCTTGCATTACGTGACTAAGAATGTCAGTTACTAAGTATTGCCTTATGATTTGTCTTTTTCCAGGTTAATCGTTTTGAACAGTTCAACATTAACTATGCAAATGAAAAACTTCAGGAATATTTCAACAAGCACATTTTTTCATTAGAGCAGTTAGAATATAGCAGGTAAGAATTGTTAAATGTCATTTATTTTCTCTGCCATAGCTTGAATATTTGTGTTAATCCATTTGTTTTTCATTCTCAGTTTAGTTCTTCTAGAGATTTGATTCCCCTTAAAATTTATTGTACCATTATTGTAAAGATGCATGTTTTCATCCAACTTTCTTTTGGACAACAGTTTGTGCAATTTAATAAAATCTCATTCTTGGGTTTTCTTAGAGAAGGACTCCAGTGGGAAGACATTAACTGGACAGATAATGGGGAATGCTTGGATCTTATTGAAAAGGTAAGTATATAAGTAGTCTAAAATTTAAGGGATTTTTTTCAAAGATTGATTTAGTAATAATTGTTTGCCTCAAATTATAGCATATGTCATATGATCAGTCAGTTTGAAAAGTCTATTATTTTTTCACGATTAAACCTCAGATTTCACCTGATCATATGTTTTTAATTCTTATCTATCGATACATAGGTTTCAGTTTGTTCCTGGGTCACAGTTGCGTTCCCCCCCAGCTCTTTTTGACACACAAATGTTTATTTACTCCCTTGTCTTTTTAATCAAGAGTATGAAGCACATTTTGTTTACCTTTATTATAATGTCTAATTTGACCTATTCTCTACAGTATCATGGCCTTTCCTGGCACATTTTCCTCCAATTGTTCAACAGTAAATCTATCCTGCCAGAGGATACAAAGGCAACTGCGTAATTTAACAGTTGCCTTAAAACTTACTAACGCATGTCACATGGCTATGGAAGTTCAAGAGACAAAAAACAATCCCATGTTTCCTTTCCTTTGCCCCACATTGAAAAATACATAGTATGCCACTTATGTCACCATGCTATATGTTTCCTGTTACTGTTCCATTTCACGGAATGGTGTGTGTGGGTATATATACATACATATGTACTGTACATACTCACACATATACATGAAAACGCATTAGATCAGTGATGGCTAACCTTTTTGCTGTTGCATGCTAAAAGTGGGAGGAGTGTGGAGTGGCCACACATGCATGTGCCCACACCCTTAATTCAGTGAGTCCTACCCCCCCCCACATGCATGTGACCCTCCTCCACACTTCCCCCGTTTTTGGCACATGATGGCCCGGTGGGCCCTTTTTTTGCCCTCCCCAGACTGGAGAGGGCAAAACCAGCCTTCCTAACTCACAGGAGGCCCTCCAGAGGCTGTAAAAGGCCCATTTGCTGACTTCCAGTGGGACCAGAAGGCCTGTTTTTTGCTCTTCCCAGGCTCCTGAGCCTTTCTAGGAGCCTGGGGAGGGCAAAAACAACCTTCCCCATCCCCCAGAGGCTAGAAATGGCCCTTTTCCCAACTTCCGGAGCTGAGCTAAGGCAACACTCATGAGCCCACCAATATGGCTTCACATGCCACCAGTGGCACATGTGCCATAGGTTCGGCATCACATGACTAGATGATAGAAGTAGTGCTACTATCCAAACTCTGACCCTTTTCTACATACTTGAATTATGATACTATATGACAAATATATATACATATATATCCCACTTACACAACAGAGAGAGAGAGAGGAGGGAGAAGAGATGGAGAGAAAGCATGAAGAATATGGGGTCTCCTTAATATATTCTTTTATTGTGTCTTGAATGCTTAGAAACTTGGTTTGTTGGCTCTGATCAATGAGGAGAGCCACTTTCCTCAAGCTACGGATAAAACCCTATTGGCAAAGTTACACATTCAGCATGCGGTAAGTAATGTTCTATTCATTTGTTTATAAAATCCCTGAATTTCAAATGTAGCGCTAATGTAAATTTTGATAGTTAAAATTCTAGGTTTTCACTGAGGAAATCTATTTATTAAGTTAAAATGTTTATTAATTAATGCTTGAAATTAATAGATCAATATATTTTTGTCAATGAATCTTTTAATTTACATCTCTCCTGAAAGAGATTTAGTTTTACACAGTGCCTATATAGCCATTATCTTTTGAAGCAATGTTTAAAAAGTCAAATAATTAAAATATTTCAGCTTTCAGCAAGTTCCGAGAAGCATAGTTTGAGAGAAGCTTTTACTTTTTTCTATATTTCATTATTTATAACTAAACAGATTTGACTTATTTTTGTTCCTCTTATCAATAGAAAAATTCTTTTTATGTGAAACCAAGAGTTGCCATCCACAACTTCGGAGTGAAACACTATGCTGGGGAGGTAATCTTTCTTTCCTATGTTTATTGAAATTCTTCCAAATAGTGTTTCAGGAGGAGCTTGGTTTTGTCTTACAACAATTTTACAAATTAAAATAAGCTTTGAGTTATGTGAGAGCCAGTTTGGTGTAGTGGTTAAGGTGCTGGCTGGAAACTAAGAGACCAAGTTTGAGTCCTGCCTTAGGCAAGAAAGCTGGTTGAGTGACTTTGGACCACTCTCTCATTCTCAGCCCAACCAACGTCACAATTGTTGTTGTGAGGGAAATAAGAAGAGCAGAAGTATTAGGTATGCTTGTCAACTTCAGTTGTTTGTAAAGTAATAATGATATAAAGATTAATAAGTAAGTATTTCTCTGTTCCTTATGATAGTGCCTCTGTGAGAAAGTTTTAATAAGACAGGTTAAAGAAATATTCTTTTTTTTCACTGTTTCAAATAGGTTCAATATGATGTAAGAGGAATTTTGGAGAAAAACAGAGACACTTTTAGGGATGATCTTCTGAACTTATTGCAAGAAAGCAGGTATGCCAGTGGTGTAATTGCAGATACTGACCTTGTTAAGATGTTGAAAACTTAGGGTTCAGAAGGAAGGGAGTATGGGGGAAATGCAGAATTCAGTTCTAAGCTATCTTTTTGACACTCCTATCTTTTAGAATATACTTTGTATATGTGAAAGTACTGCATTTCTAAAGAGAAGAAAAAAGATAGTAGGTTTGCTATCATATGGAGCTTATGTTTCTAAATATATTTTGATTGGTTAGATAGATGCCAAACCTTTGTCTTTCTTAAATGATGGAATGGAGCTAATTTTATTAATGGGTTGCCAGTATTGTGCTATGCTGCAAGTCAGGGGAGTGGGCTTTTAGCTAGAATGACATTCAAATTCTACTTTAACTATGTCTCTGTAATAACATGGCATTTCAAAAGTTATCCTGAGGCATGAAAGATACCAGTCGTAATTTTGACTTAGTGATATTCAGAAGAAACAACCAAATGTTTCTTGATTTGGGGAGTTTGACAAATTTGATGAATCCAGCTATAAACAATATCTGTTTTGAGTGTATGCATTTGACATGCACAGTTTTTCAGAGAGTTTCATAAAAGTACTTAAGGTAGCATTTGAATGTCATTCTAACAATAATTAATGAGCACTTTCAGTACATAATTTTGGATAGTGAGAATTTCGGGGGAATGTGTAAAAAATTGTCCTGTTTTTGAAAAGTGGAACCACTTAATGAAATATTTGGCAAACTTAGGCAAATGGATTAAATGTCTAAATGCGTGCAGATATATAAATAAAAGAAAAGGGCAATAAAGATAAATGCTTACACATTACAAGTTATGTTGAGTTAATTCTTAAAGATGCAACCCTAAAGTGAAAAGCAAATGGAGTGTCTGACTGATATGCTCTTCATATTTATTGTTTAGGCTTCTTTATTCCTCTGTGTATGGTGGGTTTTTCAAGACAGACAAATGCCAAACAAGATATATGCCAACATATAACTATAGCATAATTTGTGAAATAACAGCATGTGAAGAGACTAATATAACGGCAAAGACACAAAAATATAAAAATTTTTTTGCAAAGAATCCTAATATCCATAATATAAACATATTCCAAATTGAAATTATTTTATATTAGAGTTTGATGGTAATAAATTCATGGCTATTAGAATAAATCAAATATTTATTATAAACATCCAGAATCTAGATGAATCTTCAGACGCTCATTACCATATTCAAAATATTATTGTACTTCAGAGATATGTAGCGTGTATTCTCCAGATTTTGCTGACCAAGCAACTCATAGAACCTCTCACTATTGGCCTGGACATTAGATGTTATTGAGAGTTGAGGAATGCCTGGAGAACTTCAGATTCTGCTCTATTTCTGCCATAGAAGAGTTGCCTGAACCATGAGATGGGCAGCAAATAAATTTGATAAATAAATAAAAATATTTGGTCATCCCATCAACAGGGTCAAAGGGGGTTTAGATAGTTTATTAGTCCTTTGTGGTAAAAACAGCAGAGACTTGTAGCCTCGTAAAAGCTAACACAAGTATTATGGCATATGCTTTCAACACTATATGCCTGTTAAGCAAAGGTAAGGAAGTAGTGTAAAGTTAATCTTTGTAAGTAAGAGAAGAATACCCTTGGGATATACAAAATGCGAGAGACAGTATTTAATGTAATGTCACATGACAGGGCAATGGTCTCCTTGTCTAAATGCTGTGTTCCCTGTAATGTGTGAGCAGTCTTTTTCTGGTCATTGTATGTTCATCTTGATTCAGCTTTTGAATTCAAAGGAAATAATAATGATATAGTTCCTTAGTGTGCTTGGTGTCAGCCATTTCAAGCAGGCAAGCAGTGGGGAAGTACCAATAAAAAAAAAAGCAGCCATGTTTGTAAAGGAAAGATCAGTCCTTGCATAATAGGCTTTATTTTGGGTCTTAGTTTTCATTACTTATTTAAACATTATTTAAATTCCTGTTTCAGCCTTGATTTCATATATGATCTATTTGAGCATGTTTCAAGCCGCAGCGGTCAAGATACTTTGAAGTGTGGGAGCAAGCACCGGAAGCCTACAGTCAGCTTACAATTTAAGGTTGTTGGTTTTTTTTCATCCACTGAGCTTTTCCAGACATTGTGTTTTGTAAATTATTGTTGCCTAAATATCCTATCAAATCACTTTCGGCTAAGAAAAAAAAAAGACCATTGTCTCCAGCTATGAATATGGGGTATTTTTCAGACTGTTTTCCTGATCACTTAAAATAAAAATATTTATTTCTTGGCTGAAACCAGTTGTTCACTCTTTGTTTTCCTAGTTGGTTTAATGTCATGCATAATCATCAATAGCCTTCTTCTAACTGTACCATATAGATGAAGCAGACTTTTTTTAGGTTTATCTCTTAATAAAGAGATAAAAATCTGATATTTTACTCTTGGCAAGTTCTGTGGGCAAATATATTCTGCATTAAAAAATATGTCTTTGAGAATCAGGTGCAATTTAAAATTGTTTCACACTCTATAAATTTTATAAGTGAGAATTAATTTAAATATTTAACATATTCAGTTCTGGATTTTATGACCATTGACACCACTCACCAGATAAGGATAAGCACATTACACATAGTGTAGCAAAATTCATTTTATCTGTCTGATGATCAATTTTACTTTGTCATAGAGCTTATTTTTAAAAAAGTAGAAGAAAATAATAATTCAGTTTTCACACTGTGCCACCAGATGACGCTATTGTGATTATTAGGAAAACTTTGCTGAGATGATTTGGAAATTTAACACTTCCCTTGCTTGCTTCTTTTTTTCTCTCTCTTTCTCTTTTTAGGATTCGCTGCATTCCTTAATGGCAACATTAAGCACATCTAACCCTTTCTTTGTTCGCTGTATCAAGCCAAATATGCAAAAGGTAAGCTTAAGATTGCATTTACCTTGGATCATGTATCTATAGATAGCTGTCATAGATACAAACAATATCTTCAGGGACTGTTTTTTTTCAATTAGAAAGATAGGACTCTATTCTAATATGTTACATATTGTTTAACAAGCTGGCAAGTTCTTTTTATCTTAAAATATTTATCTACTGGTGTGTTTCAAAGCTGTGTTCGCTCTTAAGGTTATATACATTAATACAATCTGACAAACAACTGATCAATAATTGGCAAAAAATAATTTATCTTTATAGAGAAGGTGCATAACTTTGTAGCTTATACTGAGTGATCTAGTAAGACTGACGTTAGAAAACATTTCCAGAAATGTTTAACTCAAAAGTAAGTTCTATTGAGTTTAGTGTACATTATTTCAGATTGCGTGTGTGTGCATGTGTGTGTGTACACCAGTTTCCAATAAGCAAAGTAAATGGGGAAGATGGCAGAAAGTCCCAAGTTGTAGTCATGTGATGTATTTAATGACCACAGGTGATTTGCTTAAGCCTAGCCAGAATTGACTTTGTAAACGGGGTGTGGTCATGTGATGTTTTACTTTATAACTGTGTTGCTTAGCAATGGAATTGCTGGTCCCAATTGCAGTTGGTAAGCAAGGACTTCCTGCATATGATTCCAGGCACAATGTAGTGGTTATTAAAGCAAACTTTAATGTACAGTTTTTGATTAATTTTCAAATAATATACAAACAATATACGTTTAGGTTATAATATCTGGGCTTCAAAACTGGGACCAACATTAGATGGAAGCAAAGAGAGGGTTTTTTCCCCCTCGCTTATTCTTTCCAAGGGTCATCTCGATTTTTTTTTCACCCCAGATATTCAGCCCATATATATGTTTGTGTAAGTACTTAAGGATTCTTTCGTAAGGAACTGTAATCATATGAATATAAATCTATACACGTAAATGATTCAGAGATCATTCTAGAACAAATGAAATACTTTTGTGATTTTTCAGGAAAATGCCACTGTGGTTCTTCTAAAAATTATTATTTTTTAAACTCTTTTTGCTAAATTGCCATATTTAATATTATTGATTCTTAGATGTTGTTTATTACATTGAGACCAATGTTTTCCAAATACAGTAATTTAACAGTATGGGAGAGCTAGAAGACAAAACATAGTACACTTTCCTTTCTTTTTCCAAGTCTGTGATTTCTAAATTTAAATTTTATTTCGTATGGAATAAACAGTTGCATTTCCCTAAAGGTCATAATGGAAAGGTTAGTTTTTGAGAAGGTAACAGACATGGTTTTAGATCTACTGATATAAATTATTTTTATTTACCTTGCGCTTAATGTCAGCAGTTGAATCCTGATTTTGGTTATTATTACTTTCCTTGACTCTTCCTAGTTGTAAATGCTCTGTTCATTTCTCAGTTCAGTTGTTTTCTTTTCTTTTTTTGTTCAACACATAAGCCTTTGCCCAAATATTATGGTCAGAATAGTGAATCAGAGCACTGCGAATAATGTTTCAATCATTCTAATAAAGGAGTTTATCAAATAGACTCTATAAATAACTCCAGGAAAGAATTGTTTTTCTGCTCTCATTTTTTTCTGGAAAGAAAAGTCTCCCTCTTGGCTTAGAACGGCAGGTGCAAGGCTTAATAGGAAGGAGGCCATATGCCATTCGTGATAACTGTTTACCTAATCTAAAGGAAACAAGGGGTAGGAATAGATTGGATTCCAGAGGTCCCAGTTTGTTGAATTTGGCTCTCAATATTTTTAAATGGAAAAATACTGAGAAAAAAAAAGAATGATGGAAAGGTTGGCTAGTTGTCAAGACAGGATCTAAACTATACTGGTACCATTGTCATGTATTACCAGTATATCAAGTTTAACTAACATTTGACATTTACTGTTCAAGATGATTCATATGTAAGGTCAAAGCTTTTACGAAGAATCACATTCTTAAAACATATTAGAGATCATTTACGGACAGTAAACGACACAAGACAAAAATCCTGTTTTTCTTTTCCTCAAATACACAAGAGAGATTGTGATGAATGCTTAGTTGTTATTGCTATTGTTATGCATATTATTACCTGTTTTACTGAACAAAATTTAAAATGGCTTAAAGTGTTCTATCAGCATGTTTAGAAAAAGCTTTTTTAAAAAATAGTTATCCTATTTCCAATATTTTATAGATAACATCAATATTTTTCTTGGAAATAATCTTACATTATAAAGGTTTGCCACAAAAAAAACCTCTCCAAAACTTTCCAGCTGTGGCTGCATATGAATATTTTTACTGAATTATGCTTTAATTGTAGCAATAATACTTAGACTTATATAACACTCCGTAGTGCTTTACAGCACACTCTAACCAGTTTTCAAATGTCAGCATATTGTCCCCAATAATCTCGGTCCTTATTTTAACAACTTCGAAAGGATAGAATGCTGAGTCACCCTTGAACTCTGTCAGGATTGAACTCTAGGCTGTGTGCAGAGTTTCCCTGCAATACCGCATTCTAACCACTGTGCCACCATGGCTGTTATATCTATACTGAAACTATAGATACAAAATCTTTTTTTTTAATTTAATCAATTAGCCTTAAAATTAATCCCAGTTTGTGGAATTTGGATGTTATAATCTGATCTAAAAATGCAAACTTCCTTCCCTGTTGCTAGATATGAGAAAGCACAAGAACATGAGTCTTATTAATAGGAAGGATGAGAGCCAGTTTGGTGTAGTGGTTAAGGTACTAGACAAGAAACCAAGAAGACCATGAATTCCTGACCCACCTTAAGGTGGGTAATCTTGAATCAGTCACTGTCTCTCAGCCCTGGGAAGCAAGTAATTTCAAACCACTTCTGAAATTTTGCCAAGAAAATGGCTGGGATGTTGCCAGGAATTAACAGTGATTTGAAGTGCCCCCCCCCCCGTATGGTCTATATATTGTTCCAAGAAAAAGAATGGTTATATATTCACACAGAGAAACCTCTCTGTTGGGATAATGCTTCCATTTGCATCCTGAAAAATGTAAAATCTGATACATGGCTTAGACAAATACTGTACTGCCCCTAATCACACCCCGTTTTGAGATTGTTGGATATGCCCTTCTTGATGTGCTGCTCCTACAGATTGTGTGATTTGGATGCAAGAGACTGAGGAAGTACCGGAAATTTTAGTAGCCACCAAAATCTTGGAGAAATATTTTCAGCTGCCTGTCAGTTGCTGGAACAGAGTTGACTTCAAAATTAAATTGCGAAAGTTCTAAGGGGCTAAGGAGAACAAGAAGATTGAGCAACATTTTTTAACGATAAGGATCTATTTGAGAAATTCCAAGCATAGTCAGCAATTTAAGTATTTTGACCTTAACTGAACCTGAAGTCTATAATCCTTATAATATGCAGTAATGTTCGGTCATTTAATTTAAAGTAATTTTATTAGAACCGTTTACTTTTCAAATTCTGTATTGGAAAAATGCATATTATGCTAATCCAAAGGTATAGTATAACTCATAACATATTTTTTTAATTGCTACTATATCCATCATGGCAATTTACATGAAAACAATTTGTATGTTTGGCATATATCTGTTATCTAGAATAAAAGTCCTCATTTATTGCCTACAGGAACCTGGAAAACAAATGTCTCCTAATAGCATAAATTTTCACTAAATGTTTCTGGACACCAAATTGTCCCCATAAATTTTCTTAGAAAATAACATTGATGAGTTTTTGCATTGCTTTTACCACTACCCCTTCGTGGGAGAGGCGGTGGGATTTCTTTACTTTTTGCACAGTATATATTTAGTTTGGTGTTTAGTTTGGTTAAGGCATCAAGCTAGATCCTGGGAGACCATGAGTTCTAGTCCTACTTAGGCACAATGCCAGTTGGATGACATTTAACCAGTTCAAATGTTAGTCTTATATTACTTTGTGTTTTTTTTTAAAAAAAATAACAAAACCATTTTCACATGGGAAGGCTTCTTCATAATCAATTCCATAATCAATTCCAGAAAAAGTGCAGAGAAGAGCAACAAGGATTGTAGGGGACTGGAGACTAAAACATATGAAGAACGGTTGCAGAAACTGGGTATGGCTAGTCTAGTGAAGAGAAGGACCAGGGGAGACATGATATCCGTCTTCCAATACTTGAGGAGCTGCCACGAAGAAGAGGGGGGTCAAGCCGTTTTCTAAAGCACCTGAAGGCCAGACAAAGAATAATGGATAGAAACTAACCAAGGAGAGACTCAACCTAGAAATGAGGAGGAACTTTCTGACAGTGAGAACAATCAACCAGTAGAATAGCTTGCCTTCAGAAGTTGTGGGAGCTTCATCACTTGAGACTTTCAAAAAAAGATTGGACTGGCATTTGTCAGAAATGGTGTAGGGTCTCCTGCTTAAGCAGAGGATTGGACTAGATGACCAAAAGGTCCCTTCCAACTCTGTTAATCTGTAAACAAGAGAGGAGAGGAAGTTGAACTGAGATCTTATTTTGAATTTATCTGGACCTTTAGTCCATTTGTAACTTGTAAAGGTTTTAATCACCCTTTTGCTGTTTATTAAAAAAATAAGTTCTTAAATTTCTAGTTAAAACTTTATTTGGCTAAGAGTTGAAAAAAGCTCACTGTCAGGATATGACTGGTTCAGTGTTGCCACTCATCTCTGCTGTCAAATTTATCCAGTCAAAGATTTCCAGTATCTGAAAAACAGATAACAATTCCTAAAAGTGATTTGAAAAAGAATTATGTGAACTTGATATCCTTTCAAAAGTGCTGACCATGGTTTTAGCAAGAAGGTTAGTCCATCTCCAGAACTCCCAAGCCTGCTAGAAACCACTGTCTTGTGGACTCTTTGTAAGGAGCAGTGGTCTACAGCACTTGTGGGTGATATCAAGTCCTCTCTTATTCTGGATAGGAATTATTGAAGAACTGATCTACCCACCCACTCTTCACTGAAGTTGTCAACTGTTATTTTTTGCAGTTATCTTCTGTTCGCCTTTTCTTCCTCCAGAAATCCTAGAAAAGAAACAAAATAGATGAACAAACTGAGCAAATATTTACTCATTACTCTTCAGGTTCATTTAATTAATAAAATTGATGGATTGTTATTGATCTTATTCACTTTTCAATTTCTGCACCGGGGCATAATCACAATTGGCAAAATTACTACTGAAAAATTCAAGCAAAGGAAGATAGAAAGGCTATCACTACCTCCTGTCACATCATGTTATTGTAAGAAAGAGGACAGGCTACTATTGATACTTGAAAGAAATAGAGGTAGACTTGAGAACTTGTATTTGCAAACCTTTGTGTTTTCAAGCTGTGCAAGTATTAGTGTTTTTCTTCTTTTGAATACTCAAGCAAACAAAAAATAAATCCTTGTCAAGGATTTCTCGAAAGATGGCTTAAATTCTAAGTGGATTCTGTCCGTAGACATGGTAACAATTCAGGGAGATACGAAGGCTGAAGATGAGAAGTTAGAAATGGAAGCACAATCGGAGGGCAATTTATTTTCTTGCAGTGAAAATATTTAGAGTTCCTATCCCCCGTTCTAGATTTTGTTTGCAAGCATATTGTTCATGTCTTATCACTGAAGGCCTCTAAAGAATATATTTGTTTTCAACATTGTTCACATTTTCAGCACTCATAAAGTAGAAGATTAGTGCCCACCCTCCCTCCAGAGTTTTGATTAGAGCAGTGGCTGCTCTTGAACCAGGCATGACTTCCTCTGAGCAGCAGCAGAAGGAATGAATTAAAAGAAACACAGCCAAATACATCACATGAAACTCTCCAAATACCAGCAATCTGAAGAAAGCCCTGTTTTGTGTGCAAGTCTCAGTGCCTCTGTGCGAACGCGTGCTTAGCATGTGCAGCTGCTGTGGTTAGAATTGCAGATTTTTGCCATTGATTAAGAACCAAAAGAAGGAATCGTTTCAAGAAAGTAAGAGAAATATCTTAATAGATGGACACATACTGGCAAGGTCATCTCCTGCAGATACAACTTTTAAATAATTTATTTTGAGGCCACAGTCATAAGGCAAATTGAAGTAGGTTGTAGCAGGATCGTTTCTGCTTTCAAAATAAAATCACTTGATATTTGTGAAAACTGCAGTGTCTGGCTATTTAAGCAAGCTCTTAAATTGTGCACTAGGAGAAATAGAAAAATGAAAGCATTAAAAGCAGCGTTCTACAATCTTTCCGGGTTGGCAGTCCGGTGCGGGGGGAAATGGGTAGAAGAGGGGCAGGTGTGCATGTGTGCCCAGCTTCATTTGCGTGAGCGGGGGACATAAAGACCTGCCGATCATGTGAGAGGCACTGTGAATGCCAGTGGCCACTGCTCACATGAATGAGGCTGTGAGCACTGGTGCTTGCATGAGTGGGGTTGCAAGTGCCCACTACTGGTGTGAATTGGGCTGTGCACGCGCACCAGCCCGCCATTCACACTGGCCCCATTGTGAATAGGCCACAGCCTGCTAGTGGACTGTGGCTCAGAGGTAGGGAAGCCCTGCATTAAAATATACTTTTTGTGCACATTTGGAAAGTGAGAAAATTATCATAATAATGTACCAGACAGTTAAGTTGTATACCCGCATATATAATATTTGGAATTCAGAACTGTATAAAAGTTTCAGGGAAAGAAAGGAAGGGAACACAGAAGGGTGCAGAATTGAAAATATATCAATATATATTCTAAATAAGCTCATTTTATGGCATTTTTTACAAGTTAAAATTACTTTTACAATCTCTGTAGCAAATGTTGATTGTGCACATTAGTTGCATATGAAATTCCAGGCCTGGTTGATAAAAACAAACAAGAAGAAAATTGTAATCTTACTTGACCTTGCAAAAAAAATGGAGGTTTGTTTTTATTTATGGATCTAATTTTTAAAAAGATTTCCTTCATATTACTTATGTGAGTGCTTAACAGGGCTGGAATATTTTAAATATGTAAAGTAGAAAATAAAATACTGTATGTCAGTTAAAGTATGTCTCTTGAAAGAAACCCATTTTGAATATTGGAACTGTTTAGGAAGAATGTGGACTTACCCTCTTTTGTAATTCTTGACATGATTGCAAAAGAGAAACCACTTTGTCCAATATCATTATTTGTTACTTGTTACATTTACACTAAATTCTAGCTAGGAGCAATATAAATATATAAATTAGGTTTTCAACCTAATTTCTCCACTGAGAAAGACATTTATAATTAAATAATAATTTATGCTGATAAAATGGAAATACAAGAAAGATTTATTACAATTCTATCTGGCTCCTCCCAGAGCAAATGCAAGATTTTTATCTTAATTGTGTTCAATTAATAGATTTATTAAGTGGAAATAACTAGTCTCATTACAGTTGTGGAATTAAACTCATATCTGATACAAAAATGAATTCCAGTCCTAAGCATTAAATAGAGAGAAAGACCTAGTGACGCCAATCAAATGATGAATAAAACTTAATTTAAGTTTCTATCGTGTCATGGGCAGACCATCCACTTATTTTACAGTACATGTCCTAGACCAGAGAGTCTTTCAGACAGTCAGTCATTCCTTGGTTAATTTGTGGCTTGACAGTGTGCTCTGCACACAGCTGTTCTTGAAGACTACCCAAAAGCTCCATGTGGTCCACAATACATCAGCAAAAACAGCAATGTGCATACCTCAGTATTCCCATGTAATATATCTGCTATACTAACTGCACTGGTTGCCAATTTGCTTCTGGGTGCAATTCATGGTGCTGGTTAATATTTATAAAGGTCCAAATGGCATAGTTAATACATGGCTCCTCTAGCATCTGCCCAACCAATTTGATCCTGCAGGATTAATGTACTCTGGGTTCCTTTGATTAACCAATCTATCAGACCCAGAAAATGTACTTTTTTTATACCAGTGCCTGTCATTTGGAATAAACTTGCACCCCAATCCACATGATACACACAGTCCATTCGGCTATTGTGTATTCACCCTGGCAAAGGAAAGTGATACCGCTAGTTTTATTCCATCTGGTTTATTGTACTTGCTATCTTTTAGCTTTTGTTGGTTTTATTATAATTTATTTGTTTATTGTGAGCTGCCCAGAGTTATTGAGAGTAAATACAAGTTAATTTTTTAATTATGGTTGGTTGCACAGTCAGCCAGATGTATAGACAGGATTTGGCATTTTTAATCAATCTATCAAGACCTTCTCAAGGACCTGGGTTAAGCAGATTGTGTTGTTTAATATTATTTAATGCTAATATCAAAGCTATCATCGCAGGATGTAAATTGCTCCAGGTAAAACTGCCTTTTGCAATTGACTAGTGGTGATTTTGCCAATGCCAGTAGTGTTCAGATGGTGTTCCATATGTTTTGAGATTGCACCCCCAGATTGGTACTATCTTTGCTTTCTTTTGTCAGTTTTACTTCTATTTGCAAGTATCTGCATTTGTGGTTTCTCAAATTCTCTCTGCTGTATTCTGCTATCTCCAAATATTGCAATGTTCACTATCTAGGGGTGGGTTTTTTTTGTCTTTCTTATCAACAATTTTCAAATCTGGACTGTTGTATGTCAGGCCCTTGCGTGTTTGAATTCTAAAGTGCCAGATCACTTTAGCTTATTAATTTTTTATTTACTTTTGTATGTTTTGGTCCTACCAGTTCCTACTTGCAGGTAAATGGTATTTCTTACAGATATTCCAATGCACCATTGTTGCTACTTTGTCCTGCCGCTGTTTGCACTCTCTTTCCAAAATTGCCACTCTGAGCAATTTTGCACCAGCTAACTAGATGGTCCCCTGATTTTTCAGATTCATTTCAGAGACAACATTTGCCATCTGTTGGCTCTTGTTGTGATGATAATGATGAAAATGATGTTTGCAAGGCAAACAGTGGGGGAATTTGTTATTTGAGTGAGTCAGGCCAAGACAAGCAATGGACATTTAGATAAGATTATAGGTGGAGTCAGTTCCAAGAAATAATGGTTCTTGTTCAGAACAGGATTGAGGTGGTTAAGCTTGAAGAACAAGGTAGGGACAGGCAAAGCAGATATGAAGTTTTCAGTCTAAGTTTCAATATAGGACAGTTGTCAGAACTTCGTATCTCAAGAGAGTTTGCAAGGGCTTTTTACCTTCCATGACCCCAGTTACATTTTTTTTCTACGCCAGGATTCCAGGGGATGCCAGAAGCTAGATTGAGCTAGTGTATAAATTCTTACAGTTCTCCTAAATTAGTATCAATCTGTGGTATTGTAGAAAAGCAATGGGTGAGTAGACTTTGTTACACACCACTGCTCAAAATCAATCAATCAAAGCACACTGACCAAAAAAGCTTTAAAAAGGCATCTTCAGAGCTGTAATTAACCAATCCTGCTGCATAAAATAGATACAGTCTAACAATTTTTCCAAGCTTCCAGGTTAAGTGCTTCTCACCAGCCAAGAATGGTGGTCCACCATGAATTTGGGGGGAAAAAAACCCAACATGTTGGTTTTAGCTGCTGGGAGCTGCAGAAAGGTGATAATAAAAATATTTGTTTGGTGCATTGATCTTCCTGATTACAATTTATGTAGAATTTGGAAGATGCTTTATTACATAGCAAGCTCTGCCAGCAAGAGAAAACAAATCCTATATAGAATAATCTATGGGGTTCCACAGGGGTCGGTGCTCTCGCCTCTCCTGTTCAACATTTATGTGAAGTCGCTGGGTGAGGTCATC
>JANHFP010008603.1:161594-174892 GCA_032468135.1 Calamaria suluensis | reverse complement strand
TGTCACTATAATATTAGGACAACCTGATAGAGAAAACATAGCCATTGTTCACCTACATGGTCCGGACAGCTTGGCTACTGTTGTAAACAATGATGCTTCTGCTTTTTTGGTCAATGGACTTAGGTGAGAAAGGACAGCTGTCTCTTAATTAGAATTTCACAGCATGTCTTCCCCCACCCATGAGCAAATCTCTAACTATCTCCAAACCAGATTTATTTTACCTCAGCGGAAGACCACTGACCGATAACAATGTGGCAAAGAGGAGAGAAGCAGATTGAGAGTCAACCATGAGGGGCTGCAAGCTTTAATTAGGATGACCTTAAGTGAAGTGGGAACAGACTTTTCACAGGTGGAGAGGAGTGGCTGTCAAGGTTTCCAGCTGGGTTCCTGAAGCCCTGCTGTCAGTTGTACAAAGACTTGTCAGCCCTAAAGCTAACCAGAAGTCGTATTCCCCCCATTGCCTCACTTTATATTGAACATGGTCTGCTTCCTATTTAGCGGAAACACATTCTTAATCTCTTGCTTTTCCCTTACCTTATCAGTGCACTGATAGAGGATTCCATAGGTACAAAGCATGCCTGGAGATTCTTTTTAAATTATTGTTTTATTATGAGTACCTGGTGGCATCCTCATTGCCCATTGTTTATATCCTTCTTTGTTAAGATTTAAGACTCTATAGGAGAAGTGCATGAGTGTCTGTTTTCATTAAAGGAAGGCAGAATTGGTAATTTTCTCAGGCCATTGACAGAATTGCAGCATGCCCACCTTGTAAAAATAAATTAACATGTTCTGTCTTTCTGTTTCTCTTTCACACGTAAACACACACAAGCAGTACAACAGCACACTGTTTGCCCTGCAGTCAAGAGATAGATGAAAATTGTTGTGACTGGGTATTTTATTTGAATTGCAGAATCTAAAATAAAAATCCTAATTTAGCTAAGTGTTCAGTTAACTAGTCTGGCTGGCTTCGTTTTTAAATTTAATTTTAGTCTATGATATTTGAATGAAATGAATTACTTATGGATTAAATATTTATATATATATTTGCTCTCTGTAAATGATTTGAGATCATGAATTGTGAAATAACTGGCAGCTACATGAAAATCTCCCTATCCCTGGAAATGCCCTCAGCTCTTAATTGTAATTTTGTGAAGCAGAGGAAATGTATCTGAAGGAAATTACTAAAACCAGAATTGTATAATAGCCTTTTGATTTACAGATGCTGGGTTCTGATTTTATTGCCTTGGGGTTTATTGTTTTATTATTTTACATGTGGTTTAATTCGAGGGGTATGATTTATTCTTATGTTATTCATGGACACTTTACTGTTAGGATTGTATTCCACCAAGAGTGTTCTGATTGTTGTGGGAAAAAATGAAATAATAAAATAAATAAAAACTAAAAACGTATTTGCTTACATTTTAATATAACTGATTGGAAATTACGTATACCTATTTGCTTGATTGTTTGGAATTTCAAATCCTGGCATATAGAAGGATTTTCTTTTTTATAATCTGTTGAACTTTCTCTCTTGCTTTCTTTGTCATGTTGTCATGAGCATCAACAATTGTTGTATCTTGTTGTAATGGAAGTGGCTACTTTAATTTGAACAATGTACCATGTGTATTTACATTTGTAAAATTATATCAAGCCATTTTATGGATATAAAACAGTTCCTCTTTGAAAAGGTATTTCTTCCACATAGATATGAAATGAATAAAAAATATTTTGTTGCAGTAGAAGAAATAGATTGTTTCTAGAAATGGGAATGGTTTGTCATCTGCATTTATTGCTTCATTGCTTCATTTTTTAACAAATAGAAAGGTAAATATAGCAGTTCTGTTTCACAAAATTAGTAATATTTGACCTGAAATCTATACAATTTAGAATAATTGAAAGAAATAATATATCCAATTAGCAGACTATTCTTCAAGATAGCTCATTCTGTTTAGATTTCATTTGTTTTACATGCCTTTATTTCAACTTATTCTTCTCACTTTTCTCTGTTTCTTTCTCAATTCATTTCTGCTTTGTCAGATACCCCAAAGCCTAGCTATGCATAACCACCTTCATTGTTCCAAGCAATTTTTTCTAATTTTTATTTTTGGTGACTAGACTATATGTACTTGATACACAGGTAGGCTGCATATAATTTTGAATGTTACTTGCACATTAGAAAAACACTATTCCTCTTATAACTGAATTCCTTTTAATAAATTAATCCAGATAAATTAGTTAGACATATTTTAACTATATAGCCTTCATAAATTATGAAGGTGAAGAACTAATTGAAGAGTTAGGGATAGAGTGAAAGCCAGTGCAAATTCCAGACTTCCTCTGGAATCTTCAAAACTTTCCATTCACTTATAATTTCAATCTGACAAAAGATAGGAATTGCTAAATAGATGGGGAGTAATTGTCTGATTTCTCTGTGCTGTGAAATACCCATATAGAAGAGGAGGTTGACCTAAACAAAATGCTGTTTAGGCAAATATTATACTGTTGTGGAATACATTTTGAGAAAATATGATTAATCAAAACACATCTATTTGGAAAATTAGAAGAGAGGTTTTCCTCTTGGAAATTAATGCTATTGTTGCTACAGAGCATTAGGAAAATTTTGCTTGTCAGAAGGTTGTAAATGGACATCACATGACACTGGGAGACTGCAACTATCATAAATATGGGTCAGTTGCCAATTTTGATCACCTAACCATGGGGATGCCACAACAAGTCATGTGAAAAACAGTCATAAGTCACTTTTTTCGGTATTGTTGTAACTTTGAATGGTTACTAAATTTGAACTACCTGTACATCGATTGGAAAGAATAAAATTGGGTTGTAGTCAACGCGGTTTAAAAGCCATTTAAAGATACAGTCCCATGCACAATTATCTGAAACTACCATTCTAAATTCATATAATGGTACTGTGAAAGTTGGTTATCCCACTATCATTAGGGCATACTTATTATTCTTATGGCTATTTAAGAAATTACTTTTGGCTTTCAAGCATACAAGTTTAATTTATAGGAAAGAGCAGTGTTTAGGATTCAGTTCTCAAATGTTTGCTTCAAAGGGCACAAGTCCCATACCTATGAATTTAGCACCTCTAAAGCAGCTACATATTTTCCTGTGGTCAAAGAGTGGTTATATGATCCTCATCAAAGTTCTGTCTACTTTAAAGGTTATAGATAAATGTTGTCTTTGTGCTCCCAGATGTTCCAGAATGTCATTTCAGATTATTTCCAGAACATTGCACAATCCTGTTAGGTTTAACTTCAGAATGAATGATGGGCTAATGCTATGTTGCTTGCAAAGTTTTCATTAAAATGAAGTGTGAAAAGACGGAAAAAGAATAGAATGGAATGGAATGGAAAAGAACTTCCATTCTTTAAAAAATGCAGGTACAAATGGTAATTTGCTCCAAGATTCACAGATCCAAATTCTATGGCCAGAACTTCCATATTTTTGCACACAAGGTGCTTTTCAATGTACAGGTTGTCCTTATTTAGTCATTGCCTTCTTTAGCAACTGAATGCAATTATGAGAATGATGACCAAGTCACTTTGCAACCATTCCTCCCATTTTACTGACTTTTGCAGATCAGTAAAACAATGGAAAGTTGAAGTAAGATCATGAGCACATTGTGATTTCAATTTTCTTAACAACCATGTTGCCAGTCATGACTGTGTTCACTAAACACGGTGTACCTGTAGTTAGATGTTTCATTATTGTAGAAGTTATCAAACTATACAAAGTCAGATGATACTTCTTATATGTGCAAACTGTCACTGAAGCTGCAATTCAGAACATAGAATTTTGCAGCAAGTCAGATGATAGTAAGTAATAAAAATTCACAATCTGATTTTTAGTGACTTGGGCATCCATGGAGATTAAAGAAACTTCAGGCTGTTTCTATTGGTCTCTAAACTATGGTTTGAGAAATCAAAAGTGAACATGGTGGAAAATCTCTTTTTCTATTTAGTGCAACATTCTTTCAGGAATGATCTATGAAATCATATGTGACCAACCAATTGGGCTGACCATCTTTCTACTACTCTCCTTTCTCAATCACTCCCCCAGCTAATGGACTGCTACAGTACAAATTCTTGCCAAAATTCTGCCCAGATTATTGGGCTTGGGTTTGGTTCAGGAGCTGTGTAAAAGCAATACAGATTAGCCCTTACTGAAGGATGGGGAGATGAGGCTGCACAAAGTAATGGACCTAGATTAGAGATTCATACTTTTTGAAACTACTAGCCAATACATAGTGCCAGAGATCTTGTAAGTCCTTATTTTGATGCAAGCCAGATTTATTTATTTCAGAATAATGTACACAATAATAAACATGCATATACTAAGTGAAAGCATAATGGAGAAAGTGCTGTCTAAGTGAAGGGCTCCAAATTATTGAGGCAACTGAACTGAATCATTATGCCATAAAGAAGGGTAAACATTCACACCCACACACATACCAAAGTTGCTGTCAAGTCTGACTTGAAGGAAATCCAAATCCTGCGGACAAGAAATCTTCCTTCTGAGTCTTTTTCTAAAAGATGGCAGATGGAATTGCAACTTTGTACCACACTACAACTGGCCAGTACCTGTTGCATTTATTCTTAAGACTTTGTAAGTACTGAGCAGCAGAGAATAAATGGGAAGCAATGGCAAGACTTGCTAAGAGAAATGCTGCAAGGTAAGTTTCATTTATATTGACCTTGTTTTGTCTCAAACTCAAGGACATAGTTTTGTTCCAGTGAAATAAATTGGAGCCTGCAACCTTTCTAATACAAATCGCCTTTTGATTTCCAACTTAATTTTAGTTGTGTGTGTGTGAATGATTGACTGGCTCTTGGGCTGCAGACGTTACTTTTAACAAAATAGTTCCAGGGTTCGGTCCTGTTTTGTGAGATGCACAGAGCTCAATTTCTGCAGCGAGCAGCAGAGGAGTGACTTGTCCTAGTGTCACTCATTTGCATATTTTCCTGTGCAGCCCTCCCAATCAGATCTGAAAGACACACCATACTAATTATCCTTGGAAAGGGAGGGGTTGTCATGGCAACTGAGCACTTTTTAAAGCACTAGGAATAGTGTTCATTATTGTTCAGTGTCTTTAGCAGCGGAGGGAAAAGGTCCCGGTGTCAGTTACTTTCCATATGAATTTTGCCTCTGAGAAATATGAATCTGCAGTGCACCCACAAATCCTATAAGTTGGTGAGTGATAACTTATTTATTTGGTGTTGCAAGATTTCAGTTGCTTCTTCCGTTTTGAGGAACTGGGCATAGAAAAGTATTTGCAAAGGGTGAAAACTTGCAGCAAAGAAAAAGCTTACCATATACTATGTTCTTTTCTGTGCTAACTGTACTCTAAGATCTTTTGTATTGTAGAAGAGATTTTGATACTTATCATGTTTTGTTTCCAGGCAGAAGGTTAATACTTTGCTGCCTGAATATAAAGTATTTGCATATACTTCTGTCTACTGATAAGAATACTTAGTACAGATTTCTTAACTTTTTTATTCTTTATCTTCACTAATGCCGTGAAATACAATTCAGACTTCCCAAATAGTGGACTGTTTAAATTATTTTAGGGAAGAAAAAAAAGAAAATAGTATTACCATTTTTTTAACAAAAATCACAACTTACAAAAGTACTTGCATTTTTCTGTTTCCTAACATAACTCTCCTCCCTCCCTCTCTCCCTCCCCCCCTCTCTCTGTAGTTATAGTTATAGATAATTTATACACTTCATGGCACTACAAAACATGGGTATTCCAAATGTGTTACTTTGACATGATTTAAAATAAATAAAAATAGAAAGGAATGAACATTTCAGAAAAGAGTGATAAGAAATATCTTAATGAACTTAGATATTTGCCTGTTTAAAGTATATTGATTAATATGCTTTAAAAGTGCTGTGAAAAGTTACTGTTTTTAGTGCTCAACATCACTTGTGCATTGCGACTTTGTAGTTAAACCTGTGAATGAAGACAGTATTGTACTCTGATCATGCAAATTTTAGCTTTTTTTCTTCAAGTAAATAAAAGTGGCAAGTGGCACTTTTGAAGTATTTCAGTTCTCTTTTATAAATTTTGTCTATGTCTACAAAATATTTTTTCACAAATCTAAAAACAATTTTCACAAGGGTAGCATCAAATGTTTTGGTGTTTACTGTAAATAATGTATTTGTGATTTCCAAGTTATAGTATTAATGGGGCTTTTAATAATAGTAGTAAAAGTAGAACAGCAAATACTTTTCTTCAATGCTTGCTCAAAAAATTATTAGGAATACTTATGGTAACTTGTTGCTTGATTTTACAATTCTTGATACAAATTTCTTTTGGAATAATTGGCTAAGGTATGTAAAACACATAGCACAACCTTTTAAAAAAAGAAAAATGGAGAGTATTTCTGTATGGATGACACAGTTATTAAGTCTTAAAGGAATTATGCCCATATTTGTGCCAGTGGCATCTGATTTGCAAATAGGATTTGATTGCCTCTTGGGAATGCAGATTAAGGCACTTCATTATTCCTTAGAGATGCCATGAAATTGTATTTTTGCTAAGGCTCCATTTTACTCTGTCATTAGTGTCAAACATTTGGAATTGCTAAATAGCAATGAAGGCTAGTGAGTTGTGATTGCTCATTGGATTAAGGATGTCTAGATTAGACAGAGAAAAAGATTCAAAAGGTAGATCTTAGCTCTGCAATTGTCTCTTTGGTTTGTTTTTGGAAGCAAGATTATTACATTCTCTTAATTAAACTTCTGTGTCTAGCAATATCTTAGTAAATAAGTGGTTCATTTACTAAAGCCATGGTCCCCAAATCCCATATATTAAACATTTATATATAAGGACATTCAGAAAAAAACCTCTGTAAATCAAAAAGTAGCACTCTTCTTAAATACTGATAACATTTAATAGAAAGCACATTACTTTACGCTTTATATTTAATGTACAGGGAGCCAAAACATTTCACAATTCTTTTGAAATGTTAATAGGTTACCAGATTTAGACTTAAAAATGTATCCTCCCTTAAAGAACAAAGGATGGTGATGCCATACTTCTCATTTTGCTGAGATTACAAAGAAACATTAAAAAGCTATAGTAAATTATTTAAGTCAGCATTTTGCCTCTGCAGAATATTATCAGGAATCCATGAATGGACCATTATATACATTGTCACTTTATTCATATTCTCTAACAACTAATATACTGTAGATAAGCATTCTGATAAAATGATTTGTATTCTGATAATGATGGATAAATGTATGTAAATCTATATACTACTGAAACCCTCATGACTATTTATCTGTAACCTTCAAATGTGCAAAATGTACATCATAGGCAACAACTTACTTTCTAACTTACAGAATACATCCAAAATCCAGGACCGATGACTTTAAAATTTACCAGTTATGACCATTTCAGTGCTATGGCAGTGCTGCTCAGTGGTTCAGTAAATTGGTTCTTTCCCTGGCTTTTGTTTAGCTGCTGGAAATCAATAAACTGGTTCCAACCTAGCCCTCCCACCATTGGCCACTGGAAATCAGGTGAACCAGCCCTGCCATCAGTTGCTGGAGAGTGGTCAGTCAAGCTGGCAGGAAGTCACAGAGTGTTCCTATTCCATTGCTTCTTTGCCCTTAATCATTCTGTTTCTCTATTTAAGTAAGGCAATATCTCTGAGTAGAATAGAGTAGAATGGAGTGGAGTGGAATAGAATAGAATAACAAAGTTGGAAGGGACCTGAGAGGTCTTCTAGTCCAACCCCCTGCTTAGGCAGGAAACCCTACACCACTTCGGACAAATGGTTATCCAACATCTTAAAAATTTCCAGTGTTGGGGCATTCACAACTTCTGCAAGCATGTTTTAATTGTTAAACTGTCAAGAAATTTCTCCTCAGTTTTAAGTTGCTTCTCTCCTTGATTATTACACCCATTGCTTCTTGTTCAACCCTCTGGTGCTTTGGATAATAGTTTGACTTCCTCTTCTTTGTGGCAGCCCCTGAGATATTGGGACACTGCTACCATGTCTCCCCTAGTCCTTATTTTCATTAAAGTAGACATACCCAGTTCCTGTAACCGTACTTCATATGTTTTAGTCTCCAGTCCCCTAATGATTTTTGTTGCTCTTCTTTGCATTTTCTTGACTACTGACTACTTTACTTTTAAAGCTGCTCAGGATACTGGACATCCCATCAAACTGCAGTTTTCTAATTTAACTACATGATGTGTACTTCTTTATGTTCTAAATTTCCCTCCATTCACTTTCCTTGGTTGATCATTCCTGGTTCAGTGTTATGAGCAAGGAAGAAAACCCTCTCCTTTTGGCACATCGAGTGTAATACAAGTAGTCCCCAGGTTTACATCAACAATTACTACGATTGTATTGGGGAAAAAAAGATGTTGAACTGATCCATGGATTTGCAACTGTCACAGCATCCACATGGCCATGTGGTCACATTTTAGATACCCATCTTACAATTATGAGATTGCCGTAAGCTGTGGTGCATGGTAACCATTTGCAACCTTCCCTTATCATTTTCCCACAAGCAAAATCCAAAGGAAGCCATTAGGAAGATCACAGATTTCTCCAGGATATTGTTCCTGCCACTTTTTCTCCAGAGAAGGCCCCTGGATCTCATACTCCAGAGCACCTGCCATACTCCATAGAGTGTGCCCAATTGCAGTATTCCTCTCACACCCCTCAGCAATCTGTCTGCGCTCCCCAGCATCCATCTAAAGCTCTCTCCAGCTTGCCTGCACTCCTTACTGGTCCTCTCATGGCCTTGCCTCTCCCCCCTGCACAGTTTCTGTCAGTCTCTCTGAGGCCTTCATCCACCCTACTGCAGCCCCCATGACCCCACCTGCATTCCGTAATATATGTCTGAAGAAAACCCCATCATCTCATGCTCCTTACTTGGGAGTCACACCCCCTTTTCGCTTAATAATCTCCATAGTCCAGCTTTTACTATGACAACTGGGATCCTCAAGTTTTGCTAGCGCTAAGCAATGGGATCACGTGACTTTGTGCTTTATGATCACTTTTCCTAGCGATGGTAATCCTGGTCCCAACTACCTCTGTAGCCTGTATTCTTACTTCCTCATGCTCCATTTTTAAAGACTTCAAAGTTGTGACTTCTCATACAAGTTTTGCAACTCCTTAATTATTTCCGAACATAATCAGTTTTATACATGCAAATACTTCACATAGAATATGTGCAGAGAGAGATACAAAGGAAATGAGAGAGGGTGTGAGAATGAATTTGGGCATTTGTAGCCCAGAATAAATTATAAAAATATAATCAGTCTTAAGTAGAAAGGGTTTAAGATTACATGTGCAGATTGGTATTTGTACCACCAAATGTGTCTTTGGTATCTTCTCTTTATTAACCTGTGCACTGGCTTCAGTAAGTTTTCCAAATCCACTGGAAAAGGCTTGAGAAGAATGATGTTGTTTTGCCTGCTGAATTACTCCATTGAAATTAATATTTAAAAATAACGCAGCTGCACTAATGCATTTCATATGTTTAGACATACTCTGAATCTCTTGTTTACAGATTCACAAATTTTATAGCTAATGAAGTGCACCTGATTATGTTACATTTTAGATGCCTGACCAGTTTGATCAGAATGTGGTTTTGAACCAGTTGTGCTACTCCGGTATGCTCGAAACAGTACGGATACGAAGAGCAGGTTTCCCCGTGCGGAGGCCATTTCAGGATTTTCACAAAAGGTAGCAATCTGTTTTGTTTAAGAGCAGATAAAGAACGGAAAATGAAATAAAGCAATTAAAAATCATACCATTGGTTTGTTTCAACAGATACAAAGTCCTGATGAGAAATTTGACTCTTCCTGAGGATTTAAAAGGAAAGTGTACTACCTTCCTCCATGTATATGATAGTACAAAAACTGAATGGCAACTTGGAAAATCAAAGGTAAAATGAAAATAAATGGAAATGCAAAGCCAGAATAATGATTAAACTTCTTCTGTATTAATACACAATGGGAGCTGGGCATTGCCTAAGTTCCAAAGCTGGACAGCTTGTAGTGGTTGGTACCCAGTTATCAAATAACTTTAGCTAACTATTTAATTTCTGTGCTACCTGTGCAGAATAAATATAGGATAGGTTTGCTAATTGTGAATTTTGACTTTAAGAACTGCTGAAATGACATGTAATTCTCTAAAAAATGTTCTAGCTAATTGTAGATGAATGAAAAAAACAATTACTTT
Source organism: Calamaria suluensis (assembly GCA_032468135.1). Taxonomy (NCBI): domain Eukaryota; kingdom Metazoa; phylum Chordata; class Lepidosauria; order Squamata; family Calamariidae; genus Calamaria; species Calamaria suluensis. Next base: position 164,657 of record JANHFP010008603.1, on the reverse strand, counting down.
GAAGAGAAAGGATAGAGAAGAAAAAACCGAGAACATAAGGCAAAAGAGAAAAGAGAAGGAAAACATTTGTTTTGTTTTTTCTTGTTCTGCCTAGTGTATATAGGATGTATATGTTGTATATAAGATATAGAATCACTTTTCGATTACTATTACACTATGTAAATGTTCGTATTGCTTTTTCTTTTAGTTTTAGTTTTTTGTGTTTAATAAAATCAGTAAAGATTATTTTTTTAAAAAAGAAAAAAACAATTAGTTTAACTGACCTGACAAAATCAGAACAATGGCAACTAAAATATTTGTACAATGAGCAGACTGGGCATATCATAAATTCCTGCTCTTTTAACTCTTCAGGTAAGCAGTAGCTGAGTTCAATCAGTGGGTTCAGTCATGATCTAACATTGCTGAGAATTGCTTGTGATTTTTGCATCAAAGGCAAAGAAACTAACTAATTGTGTGCCTAACTGAAATAAGCATTCATCCAAAATGCAGAGAATATTTCTTTATTTTCTTCCTAGGTCCAGGTCCCCATGTATATCTTCCCCATGTTGAATCAACCCTTAACCCTGTATACTCTTCCTCATCCATCCTCTAGGCCAGTGGTTCTTAACCTGAGTTTGATCGAACCCTAGGGGTTCGGTGAGTTGGTCTCAGGGGTTCCCTGAGCATAAATACAATAAGTTCATTATTGGAATACATAAGGTTAAAAATTAAAACAGTTTCAGTGTGGTAGTATTAAAAAGGTCATTTTTTGTGAAAAGTTATGTATGTAATTTGTTGTGAGTGCATGCATTGTATTGGTTTTGTTCTTTGAACAGAGTGATGTTAATGCATGATTAGTTTTGTGAATCAGTAAAACATATAGTAAAGAAGGGTTTGGTGAATTTGCATATGGTGGGGTTCAGTACCTCTAAGAAGGTTAAGAACCACTGCTCTAGGCTTATTGGGTCAATCCCAATCTAGTTCCACCTCGAGAAAGTCATCTTCTGTCTTCTCCAGTCTCATTCCTAAACTTTGTCTCTTATCCATTAACAGCAGTGCAGTTTTTATTCTCCATTGCAGTTGTTCTTCATATGACTGGAAGTGTTTTCTCTTCATTTTCTTGAATGTCTCTAGTCCTGATGAGCCCTAGAGAATTCAAGAAAATAAGGATGGCAGGTAGCTTGAAGCAGCACTTCACTTTAAATTACTTCCATTATTTAACATGTCAAATAAATAGATGTGCAAGTGCATATTTCCTTAATCATGGGTATCAGCAGAACACACATTGAAGGTATGGTAGAGATGTTTGCCACAACAGTGGTGCATGTAGTCTCCACATTATCTAATTTTAAATTATATAAGAAGGTATATTATATGTGGCTGCAGAATATGCACAATCTCAATTGCAAAGCATTAATGCTTCCACTCCCAGTTGTTTAATATGAATTGTGGCCTAAATAAGCTTTTTCATATTTAAATATGAAAGTAAATCTGCACAACCAATATATTTCTTTTGCATTCATGTCTTCATCTCTGCAATCATTTTCTTGCAATTCCTTAGCTTCCATATCCTATGTTATACAGAGATATAGGTAGCATTTGTGATTTTTTCCCCCCAGCATAAGTTAATGTGAAATTACTAATGACTTCTAGACGTACAGTCAACTTTTCTTATTGAAACATTCTGCTCATTAACTAGCAGCTACGTGCATGAGAGATTTTTTGTATCTTGACCCATCCAAATGCTGTCCAGAGCTTAGAGACCTTGGCAAAGCAACAGAGGTCATAAAGACTTTTCATAAATCAGCACGAACCTAATAGTGGAGCTCTTCCATTCTAATAAACAGAGCATTTATTTAAACATTTATTTAGCTAGCTAGTTAACTATGGTCCCGGGGAAGAGAGACCGGAAACTGTTTATAATTCCTATGATCTAATTCCCCAGTCTCATTTTAAGAACTAAGCAACTGGACTACTTGACACTCTGGGCTTAGATTGTTGCTTTTTAAATACCAACCCTGTAATAAAACCAACCTCATTTACAATTTAATAATGGACGTGGAGACAGACCTGAGATCTTTAACCAGGATTTGCCTGAATGAAGTTAGTGGTGATGTTGCTTATATGGAGATCTGTCCAATCAGATTTCATCTTTTGCATTGGTTGCAACCCAGAGCAAGGGAGCGGTGTAACAATTATGTACTCAGCAACCCTAGCTATTGTAAGAACTGCTGTTCCTTTGTTGGCCAAACATGAGGCCTAAACACATGATGGTAAGCAAAGGGACAACCTGGGATGCCATCCAGCTGCACAGCCGTATTAAGCTGGTTTATTCTATTGTGGAGGTCCTTGTGGATTCACCCAGACTGTTAATACTAGGTCATTTCGACCTCCCATCTTTAGACTTCCAAAGGATTTAGGAGTTTATGGCTGCAAAGACAACCAAAGGCTGGCCCCAATAGATCATTAGCCCAATACCCAAGGAGATCATTAGCCCATAGTTTGCTACATCTTCGATGGTAATCACCTCAAGGAAGATGGTTCTGGAGGAATTTTCAATCAATTTACTATCATGAACAGATGAATTCTTTGTAATGAGCCCCTAAGCCCCTTAGGAAATGCAGTGAAAATTATATCCTGGTTTTCATATACTATCAGGGTTTGTATGGGAAACTCCATCAAAACAAGATGCAGAGGCTGTTGATCAGAGGCTGGTTGATTCCAGAACTGTGCCATCTATGACCTTTGGTGAGGTGTACTTTCCTGGAAAGAGCAGATTTGCAATCTGGGATTCTTCTAGGCTCATGGTTCCTGCTTAAAAATCCAGGCGGCTTTTGTACAATTTGGGATGATGTGTCACTTATGGCCTTACCTACAACAGGATGCACTGAAGATTATCACTAATGCCTGTTACATTTATTTATTTATTTATTTTATTATTTTATTAATTCAATTTCTATACCGCCCCTCTCCTTACGGACTCGGGGCGGTGTACAGCCATGATATTATAAAACATAATAAATCATTAAGTTAAAATACCTATTAAACATCTAATGGCTCTAAAAATCATAAAAATTTACAATA
>JANHFP010008603.1:151160-161494 GCA_032468135.1 Calamaria suluensis | reverse complement strand
TATGTATGTATGTATATGTAGGTTTGTATATTTTCGGGTTTCTTCCCATGTAAAAGTTTGCATATTTCTGCAAAGTTTCGGTGAAATTGCATCCACCATCATCTGGCTAGTCCTTAATTCAGACTTTTCTAAGAGCAAGAGGTATTTAGAAAGGTCTGAATTAAGACCTAGCCTGATGATGGTGGATGCGATTTCACCGAAATGTTGCAGAAATATGCAAACCTACATACTTATGACCGTGAAAATCTATGAAAACAAATATGTGTGTGTGTGTGTGTGTGTGTATTTTGTTTAACGCAACAATGTTGTTGTATAAGTACTGCCTGGTTGGGACAGCCTTCATTTTCCAAAAAAAAATTCTACAAATCTTATGCACCAGGTTGGAACCTGTTTGTAGAACAATCCGGTTGTGATACTTTTTGTGGTTTTCTTGCTTATCACAACTGTGTAATCACTACTATTTATTAGTAAACATTATACACACACAAACACCCACACCCACACACATAGGTAGACCACAGATAAAAGCTATTAGGGCAACAGTAGGAAAATGTCTTTGCTCAGTCAAGATGCATCTTTCCCTTTTGTTCTAGTCTTCCCAGGGGACCAGAAATGTGAAGCACAAGGAAATAATGTTTATGGGAGCATAGTCCACAGACTTCTTTTACTGCTCAAACACTTGTTCCATTATGTCTTTTTCACTTGAGTTGTCTCTGCATCTCGTTTCAGAAAACACTACAAAAAGGTCCTTTACTACGTAGTTGTCATACAGAAAAATTACAGAGCTTTTTACTTAAGGAGGAGATACCTACTTCTGAAGAAAGCAGCCATCACCTTCCAGAAGCAGATGCGAGGTCTGATTGCCCGCCGTATTTATAGACAACTGTTGGAGGAGAAGAAACAGCAAGAGGAAGAAAAAAGGCAAAGGGAAGAGGAGGAAAGGTATGGAATATGTACTTGCTTTAATAAGTAGGCAATTTATATTAAACAGAGTTTTCAGGACAGTTTTTAGAAGTTATTGACAAGGCTTCAGAAGCCATGCCTTCCTTAATGATGCCTTTCTTTTGCTTTGATGCCTTTTCATCCTTCCTGACATTTTCTAATTATCCTTTTAGAAAGCAACAAAAGATGGAAGCAGAACGTCTTGCTCAGCAGGTTAGTTATTTTGTTTCCTACTTTGTTCGTGTTAGATTAATATATTCTGATAATCATCGGAATGAGGGAAGAACCCTACGGTTTGGAAAAATAGCGCATTACCAACACTTATGATAAAGGTGATTTCTGCACTGTTTCTGCAGGCTAAGGAAGCACTTGCAGCTATTCCGAAACCCCCAAAAGAACTAAAGCAAGACCTGGAGAGTCATAAAGAAAACAAGCAGGTGGAGGAGATCCTGCGCCTGGAAAAAGAAATTGAAGACCTGCAACGCATGAAGGAGCAGCAAGAACTGACATTGACGGAAGCATCATTGCAGAGGCTGCAGCAGCTCCGAGATGAAGAGTTGAAACGCCTGGAAGATGAAGCCTGTCGCGCCGCACAAGAGTTCCTGGAGTCTCTGAACTTCGATGAAATTGATGAATGTGTCCGAAACATTGAGAGGACCCTCTCCGTAAGCAGCAGTTTCTGTGCGGAGCTTAGTGACACCACAGGCACTGAAAAACCCAATTTTAATTTCAGTCAGCCATATCCTGAGGAGGAAGTTGATGAGGGCTTTGAAGCAGATGATGATGCTTTCAAGGATTCTCCTAACCCAAGCGAGCATGGCCACTCAGATCAAAGGACAAGCGGCATTCGGACAAGTGATGACTCTTCCGAAGAAGATCCATATATGAATGACACAGTTGTTCCAGTCAGTCCAGCCACGGGCAACAATACGCTTATCCCTTCTATCCTTGACTCTCTTAGTCTCCACAACTCCTCAAGTGGGGAATCCACATACTGCATGCCAGAAAATGTTTCCCGCCAACCTTCTAATGCTGCAGAGCTCATTGCTCCTGAGGCAGACTATGATTATGACCAGGATGACTATGAGGATGGTGCTATCACTTCTGGAAGCAGTGTGGCCTTTTCTAATTCTCACAGTAGCCAGTGGTCTCCTGACTATCGCTGTTCCATAGGGACATACAACAGTTCTGGAGCATACAGATTTAGTTCTGAGGGAGCTCAGTCTTCTGTGAGTAGTTTCTTTTCTTGCATTAGGTACTGTTGGAGATTAAGAGTAATTTTAATCTGGTCAAATCCTATTTTATACATAATGCGGGACAGTTCCCTTTATCAAAAACTGCCCTTGGTTGGCCATCCAGGTATTAACTTTTACACTAAATTCTTTTCCTGCTTTGCTGGGCAGTCTTCTCATCCCTCATGGCTAGTCTTCTCCAAGACTTCTCTTAATGGCTTCTGTGTATTGCAGACTTTGGTCTTTTGAGTTCATTAATACAACTGAAATGAAACACTTCTCAAAACCATATATTGTATAACAGAGAAGTCTTAAAAGATCAGACTAACTAAAAAGTCCTATAGGGAAGTGCCAGAATTTGAATTTCTTAACATGTAATATTTATTGCTTACTAAAATATAAGTAATATAGAATAATCTATTGTTCAGAACTGCATGTACCTGCTCAGTAGTGCTGAAGTGTTGTTTTTAATGTGTCCTAAGTAAAAACTATTAAATATATGGGTGAAATTTAACTGGATTTCATTAAATTTACTTTTAGTTTAGTTTTATCTACAAAATTTTTCCTTTTTTCTCTGGTCTCAACTATCTTTTTTTTTCTTTTTACATTTTCAGACTGAAAAAAATTTGCACAACTCTTAAAATAAAACCTTTGCATATTTTGTTAGATATCCTCTTTTAACATGATAGAAAATTTCTATTTCAGGGAAATGTCAGCTATTTTGCAATCACATTTATAATGGCTGTATTGTATATCAGAAATTAAATTCGATTAATTGTATTAATCACGATTGTAGCACTGCATAGATGACAGGTACATTGTTTTATTGAACAACGAAATTTACTTGTCAGAATTAATAGAAATTAAAAGTTACAGATTAGGACTGTAATATCAGACAAGTTCACTTATTATGTTGATTATTTTCCAGTTTGAAGACAGTGAAGAAGATTTTGATTCAAGGTTTGATACAGATGATGAACTTTCATATCGGAGGGATTCTGTCTATAGCTGTGTCAGCCTACCCTATTTCCATAGCTTTTTGTATATGAAAGGTAATTTATTCAAGAAACATTAAATTTCTTTCTTAAGTATCCAATATTAGTGTTTTACTTCTCTTTTGAGGGGAAACAAGTGGAAATGTCAGGATAATGTGTAGTCATTTTTAAATACTCAGAATCTTCCTTTTTTACTGATTTATTTTAATGATCCATCTATTAGAATCAGTTTTACAGGTTTTGTCTCATCTGTGTTACTTTCTCATGATCTCTAGCTTCTTTAACGATGATGAAAGTAATTGATGAAATACCACATGCTTTATTACCATCTTTACTCACCAATCCTATATATATGTATATATGTAAAAGAAAGCAGAGTAATGGACTATTTAAATCTGGGGAGTCAAGATGCTATTGCAGAGGGAAGGCACACTAAAGGAAGTGCTGAAGTTAAGACAGATTGCTGGTTTTTAATGTGTTCATCATAATAGAAGATAGCTTGAAGGTTTGTGACCATTAACTGTTAAATGCAGTATAGTTCTATTCACACATAAAATATTTATATGCATACATTATACAACTTTTTCAGTTTTTAATACTGGTTGGCTGCTTGGGTTGTTGTTTTTTGTAATTGCAGTGAAACTTCAGTCTAATGGACCTTAATGCAACAAACCTGATGCAATGATCAAAGCCTCCATTGTATTTATATAGTTTACACTATTTGTCTAATGGTGTTATTGCAGATTATGCATCATTTGATTTAATGGAGTCAGGAATAACTGGCATCTCCTTCACCAGTTCATCTATTAAATCAAAGTTTCACTGTACAGTGTGTTCTTTGAAATTTTGAAGTTCTTCAGCAGATTTTTCAGATTCCACTAGGATGCCTGAAAGATAGGGTTTCATGATGCATAGGAGCGTGCAACATTAAAAAAACCTTCTTCGTTCCTGGCAGGTGGCTTAATTAATACTTGGAAGCGCCGTTGGTGTGTCTTGAAAGATGAAACCTTCTTATGGTTCCGCTCAAAACAGGAAGCGCTGAAACAAGGTTGGCTTCATAAAAAAGGTGGGGGTTCATCTACACTGTCCAGAAGAAACTGGAAGAAAAGGTGGTTTGTCCTTCGACAGTCCAGGCTCATGTACTTTGAAAATGATGGTGAAGAAAAACTCAAAGGAACACTTGAAATACGATCAGCCAAGTAAGTAAGGCAGGGTATCTTCTTGCAGTTAAAAAGGGGTGAACCCAGTGTATAATCATGAATAAAATCTACTTGTTTGCAAGCTGCTATCTCTCATCTTCTTCACTGGAATGAACACTGAAAATGCATCTCATTTTCCTGCCATGATCTTAGTTGAGGGGATAGTGTGTGCCAAATCCTTGATTGGAACAGATTGAATCAGTATCCTTGCCTGAGATGGCAACATCAAGGCTATTTGAAAGAACCTCAAATTATTGATTAATAAAAGAGCATTTTGGATGCGCCAAGTATTGTCATTGTAAATATAGTGAAATATTCTCTCTTTCCTCCCCATTTCAGAGATATTGTTGATAACACATGCAAAGAAAATGGGATTGATATTGTCATGGCAGATAGGACATATCACTTGATCGCTGAATCACCAGACGACGCAAGGTAAGAATTGTGTCTTTTATATTCTGTGTACATTTTCATCATTTGTACTTGTAAAGTATAGTATCACTTAACAAGTCCAAACTTAATTGGGACATTTAAAAAAACACACAAGGAAATAAACAGGTACAGTTTTAAAATTCAGTAGTCATAATCAAATTCATGGTTAAGGTGGATAATTTACAACAATCTTGTGGCATCCCAATTTCAATTTTTCTTTGTCCCAATACTTTCCAGAAATTATAACACTAAATTTTGCTGGCAGTACAGGCCTCTTTTGTGAGCAATTCAAAATGCTGGTTTCCACCAAAAGGCCTTCCATAGCTTAAGGTCTGGTTACTTCAGGGGCAGCCTGTCTTTGTAACTGTCTGCACATCTGGTAAATTCAGATTAAGCAGTGTCAAATTGCAGGAGCCAGGAAGCATCCAATAGCGCTAACTCATAAAATGACATCAACGTTCCATAAATTGTTAAAGACTTGGTAGTTCACTCAGTTATGGGGTTATGATAGTGAGTGAAGCCCTTTAATTCATGGTTTTGTCTTCCAGTCAGCTGTATTATTTTCTTTTTGTTTTCTTTTACATTTTTTAATTGTAAAATACCCAGAGTTGCTGTATGTGGACTTGAAATTGAACAAAATAATAAAATAAATTATAAATGTTGTCGTGTATTTCTTTAAAGTGAAAAAAAATCATTCTCTTTGTTTAAAGTTGGTAAGTTTGCATTTTCTTGTTCTGTATTTTTCCATTATCTTTAATAATGTTTACAATAAAACATTCATTCTTTGTTGAACAAATATACTTTTATTGGGTTTTTAGCATATATATAGGAAAAAGGTATTGGGAAATAACACCATTTTGTTATCTCAGCTGTTATTCGAGGTTGTAGAATTCACATATCAAGTAAAATGCAATATATCAATTATTAATCTTAAACTTATCATAACTTTTAAGTTCACACTATGTATTATCTCAAAGTTCATATATCAAGCAAAATACAATATATCACCTATTGATTTTAAACTTGTAATAACTTTTTAAATCACTTTATCTAAACATTCATTCTTTTTTTAATCACTACCCATCAAAATAGATTTGTGTAAATGACAGATAACAAATATACAGATAAACATACAGATAATTGTATGCATTTTATATGTACAGTATAAACAACATGCACTCCAAATTCATCTCTTCTGATTTTCTTGATTTATTTTTCTGCGAAACACTGTCCTTCTGAGAGATCTTCCTACATAAAAAGACATGAAAAATGAAACTCATGCCACCTATTTTCCTGGTTTGAGAAGAAGCATTAAGTATAGAATTAATTGTTGGCTCAGCAGTTGAATACCAAGCAACCATACTATTTGTGATAACAAGCACCAGCGCTGCTATCTGGGGATTTTTGTCTTCAGAATAAATGGTTCTCTTAAAAGAAAAATAATAACTATGCCGTATAATTGGATATCTGTCCCTCTTCTAACCAAATGCATGAAAGATGAATCTAGGCAAAGAAAAATTATTTTTTTCATAATATCAATAATTCTGTCAATGTTGATATTTTATTGTTTTTATTCTTTTAATGTGGCTACATAATTGCTTTATTTTTTAGCAATTCTCTATTTCACAGCAATTTGGTCTTCAAACTACACTATCACTGGATTACATAAAATAGAGTTTATCTGATTCCTGATTCATTGTATTACCAGATAGAATTCTATCATGCTACTCCCTCCTATCTATTCTACTTTGGAGTTAGACTGTGTACTATATTTTATTTTATTGATAAATGTCATATGACTAATTCAGCAAAGTAATACTACTACAATTTCTATTAGAGAGTTTGCAGTTTCCCTTTGAAATGTTTGATTACTTGATAGTGGAAACATTTATAAATAAAATTATTTCTCATTAGCCCAGAAGTACAAATGTTTTCATATTGCCATATATAACTTGTGAAAGATTTCTTTGACATGAGCATTATAAGATTTCAGCCAAGAAAGTATTGGATATCTCTGATAATAAGTTTCAGAAAAATTACCCTTTTATATAAACCAAGCAAACTAATTTGGTTATTTATTTGTTTTGTTCAAATGACAGTGTCAGTGAAAGACCCAAAGAACCTCCCATCAAGTTATAAAATGCTCACCTTTTAAGCTTAAGCCAGTATTAATAAATCTAAAGCTTTGGCAAAAGATTTTGTAACTTTTTATTTCAAAAATGGTTAAAAAGCTATTCATATTTTCACAACAACAACAACACTCTGCAAATTCAAGAGAGACTGGTGCTAAGTCAGCCTGTTCTTTTTCATTGCATCCATCCTGGTTGTCCTTGATTTCTTACTGGTCTTGAATAACTTTGATCAGGGTATCATTCTGGACTTGTTCAGAGCACTGGCACATGATCCACAGAAAGGTCAAGGCACTTGCAAAGGGGATCGTGGTCTCTATACCAGATTAGGAAACCCAGCCCAGCCCAAAGCAACCTCAGCCATTATGCTACCCTAGCACCAAGTCCAAGTGAATTTGTGCAACCTTGAGAAGTGCAATCCACCTTTGTCCTCTTATACCACAGGCTTTGTTTTTGATAAATATTTTCTAGTAAGAGGCCCTGATAACATACATTGTCTTGACTCTTGCCTATGTCTGCTAGTATTTTAAGTTGAACTTACTATATACTGACCTAAACAAAGCTATTTTAGACAAATTAGTTTCAGCCTGTCCCATGGTGTCCTATTGTCACCTAGACATCCTAAAAATTATATAGAAGGCTTAATAGTTCTGGTGGGCTGATCATGAAAATGTTAATCATCTTTTTTCACCTTGGCTCAAATATTAGCTTAAAGTACTCTAAATAGAAACATTACCTGGAAGTTAATGATTAGCTGATCGGCTAAGCTTATAATTGTTCTCTAGTGAGCCAAAAGCCACCTTCAAATCTGTGAATAAAGTTGAATAAGTGCTGTATGTTTGTGTGTCTGTGTGTGTGTAAGTGGGAGGTCTTAGGCAAATCATATTGTCTTGTAGCAAAGAGAAAATAATATTTATATACATTTATATACATGTAAAATGAACATGACAGATTAATTAAAAAAAACAGATTGCCCCATTTCATTAACTATATCTAGTAATCCATAGAAGAAAGGTTATTGGAGACATGGCAAAATTGCAGAGAGAAATTAATGGAGTTTGTCTATATAAAACAGGGCTGAGCAACATTGGAAGCTGCAAATGATCCTTAAGTTTATTTATAGTAACCCAAAGTTGTAAATTCAGAGGTAAAATATATTTTATATATAATATAAATATATAAATATATTTGATTTTCAATAGTATGCTTTTAGTCTTCTTCTCCCTCTCCCCCACCCCCAAAGAAGCACTAAATTGGGAGATAGAAATCCCAATTAGGTCAACTATACAATGTCTACATACAAAAAAACCAGCCTCAAGACAGCTTGAACCTAGACTACCAAAACACACTGAGATTTAACCATTTTGCTGGTAAATTTCATATTTTGGCCCATGGGAATAGAGCTAGGAGAGTTTGGAGAATGAAAATGGGGATTGGTTTGCCAATCAGAGACAAAAAATATCACAACTTCCTAGTGATACCTCGCATACATGTAAATAATCCTAACCCTCAGAAATTGTCCATTTTAAAGAGAAAATTAATGGAAAGCTACAGAGCATTTTCTGAGTGCCAAGATATTGGGTAGATAACCTATAGCATAATACAATGAATGGTGTACTCTAGAGGAAATGCATTAATTCATGTGCAGTGTTGGTTTATGAATTAGTTTTTATCTTTATAAGGGATCTTAAATTGCTTAATGCCCTGAAAATATTAGTTCCAGGAAGTGTAGACATTCAAAATGCAGGTTGTGACATTCAACAGAGGCTTTTCAGTTGCAGGAAATATAAACAGAATAATATAGAAATGTCCAAACAAAAGCATTTAAGCGCCAGAAACTAAACAAACTAATAGAGAGTCAAGGAGAAGAAAGATCTGAGTTTATAAACAATTCAAGGAAATGTTCCATATGTTTTGGAAATTGGATGAGAGCAATGTAATATTAGTACCTGAGAACTAATTTGTAAGTGACATTTTATTTAAAATATTATTTCTTCAGTTAGTGAAGGCCAGTTTTTAATAATCTCAATTTTTTTTTTTGCAAAAATATAAATAATTATACACCTAATCATAAAATATAAAAGCATGGTTTAAATGATGCACTATTTGCTAAATAAAATAATTATCATGGGCAGCATTGTTCATGCTTATGAAAGTAATGCTAAAATATAGCACCATATCTCTAGAAAACAGTCAATTTTAACTGTCTTGGGGGGGGGTATAATCTATGATGTTCAGTGATGTCCGAATCAGAAGAGGATGTTCATTTGTAATAAAAGAGTCTGGCCTTCTAATGAGAAATAATTTCTGCAACATATTTACAGAATCTGTATTTGATATTTATGACTAAAAGTTTTTTTTTCTCTCAAAATGATTAATCTTGATGTTCTGTGGCTTTGCAGGAAAAACCATTTCTTTCCAGAAATCATCAAAGAGGGCTTGTTTCATTTAAAAATAAATAAATAACTAATATTGAAAAGTGTAGACTGACCTTTTTTTCTTTTTTTTCCCCTTTTTTTTCTTGCAGTCAGTGGTTCAGTGTCCTGAGCCAAGTTCACACTTCCACAGATCAGGAAATCGGAGAAATGCATGATGAGCAAGCCAATCCACAGAATGCCATGGTAAGGAAAGACCAAAAGGCCCTCTGTTGGCTCTAAAAATGTTTAAGGATGTCATTGTCAGTGAAACGTTTGTATTAGAGCAGCTTCTTTTGTATTAATTTGGCTATATAGTAGGTGGCTTCTCTATTACCTCCATCATGATGCCCAGTTTTGGGAGGACTGAAATCATGTTCATTCACTATGTCATGTGCTGGATTCTCCCTGCTTCATACACATACATGCATACATGGAGGGAGGGAAGTTGGGCTCTAAAAATTCCTACAGCAACCATCTATTATCTGCAGAGTGTTTGTTTTTTCAGAAGAAGCCTGAAACGGTACTCTTTGTAATTAATATGTGTTTTCAATATCTCATATAGCTGATACTTTCAACTTCCATTTGTTAACCGTTTTGTGCTTCGTCTATTCCATGGTCAATAAGCACAATATTTTTGTTTTATTTTAGGGCACACTGGATGTAGGGCTGATTGATTCAGTCTGTGCGTCTGATAGTCCAGATCGGTAAGTTTAGTTATCCCTTCTGGCTCATAATTATTACTAAGATGTTTTGTTCTAAACTGTTGTACATTTCAGCAGTTCTTAAACTAAAATTGACAGAAAGAAGACTAATACCATTCATAATTCCATAACCACCACCCTGGGAAAATGAAATGGGTAAAGCTGATTGGCTACATAATTAATCATGTAGGACAATGATCCCCAACCTTTCTGGTACCAGGAACAAGTTTCTTGAAAGACAGTAGGGGGATGGTTTCAATTTTGCCCACTCTTTGCCACTCATCTCC
>JANHFP010008603.1:138434-150224 GCA_032468135.1 Calamaria suluensis | reverse complement strand
GTGACAGTATACAGCCTTGCCGGACTCCTTTCTCAATTTTGAACCAATCAGTGGTTCCATGTCCAGTTCTCACTGTTCCTTCTTGACCAGCATATAGGTTTCTCAGGGGACAAGCAATAGGTATTTAGAACCAAACTTACCTGAAAGATGTAGACCAGAGGTCTTCAAAATTGGCAGTTTTAAGACTTGTCGACTTTAACTCCAAGAATTCTCCAGCCAAGTCTTAAAGCTGCCAAGTTTGAAGATCTCTGATGGAGACTGTAGTTTAGCAAGTCCCACTCATACTTTCTAGGTCTACTTTACATAAATTCGTTTAGCCCAACTTTTATAGACCTATAATTTCTTCATATTCTCCTACGTTTTTAAAATTGATCTTTACACAAGCAATTTTGCCTTCCTTTAAGAGACTATTAATAATGTTGCATTTTATGACACCTAAGACATTTATACATTTTTTATATTTTTTTAATTTGATAGTTAAACCTGGAGGTTAACTTTTAACATTAATTCTATGCCGATTCTACATATCTACATAAAAAGGGTTGCTCAAATGTTCTGCTGTAGGGAATCTTTTATGGTCTTGTGTGGACTCTTCTGCTAGAGTCTCAGTTTTCCAGTTTCATTGTTCAGCCACTTCATAAAAATCTAGTGCTGCCAATGGGAGATTTGCATGTCATAACCAGTTCAAAATAGGTATTCTCTCACTATTGTATCAACTACAATCAGATGCATTATGAGAATGGTAGAGTTTGTTCTAGAATTTAAATATCAAGTGCCTTGATATTTAAAAAGCTTAAGTTATGGGTGGTGCCAAATTGCTAAGTAATGTGATTTTAAGAACAACTTGATAAAGAAAATGATTCAACATTGGCCCATTACATAGTACAAACCAGAGACAAAGGCTTACAATGACATGTCAGATTGACTTTGCTATGATTCCAAACAGTAACCATGTTTACTGTACAATGTTCTTCCTGTATTTTTTCTTCTTAGACCCAATTCATTTGTGATAATCACTGCTAATCGTATTTTACACTGCAACGCGGATACACCAGAGGAGATGCATCACTGGATCACTCTGCTACAGCGATCTAAAGGTGACACTCGAGTAGAAGGACAAGAATTCATTGTAAGAGGTAAGAACTTCTCAAAAAAGAAATCTTCTACAATAGGAAAGCTTTGTTCCTTGCTTAAATCTGATGATACCAAATTAACAAAGAACAAAAATTTATCATTTTTCCATGCTAATCTCTAGAACCACCACCCTTTTCAAAAAAAAATGGGATGAGAATAATTTATCTTCAGCATATTTTGGATACCAAAATAGAAGTAGATAGTTGCAAGCTATATATAGCTAGTTGGGCCATACCTGCACAATTAGTAAATCGGCTTCCTTTAAATGGTTGTGTTAAAATTGACTGTTTGGGAAAATGTTAACTAATTTATCTTGTGTTATAACTTGAGAGACACTAAAATCAAAGGAAAATTTTGAAAAACAGCCAGAAAATGAATTGTACAATTGCTTTATGTTAGCACTAAGCTGGAATTCACCACTGAAAAATCATTCACCTAAACCAGAGGAGATTAGTTGCCCATCTCCTCAGTTTTTAGAAAGACTGGCATAACATTTTCTCCTTTTACATGATAATTGGTAAAATTCTGATATCAATTTGCCTGTTCATAGACAAAAATCTGCTATGTTCCTGCTCCCTACATCTTCTTTAACAGGAACCAACTTCAGAGAAATAAAGTTGGGATAAAAGATGGACTCTTAAAAAAAATCACAAGTGATGTATTTGGTTTTTAATTGAAATTTTGCTACTGTTGTATCTACTTCAGTGTATTGGAGCTTGGCAGGATCTTGCCAAATATGCACATAACATATTCAAGCACAAGCATCCTTACTTATATAGGCAATTTGATGAATATCCAGGTAGGCAATTTATTTTTATTATATCAGTAACTTGCCTTTTCTTCTTCTGTCTAGGATGGTTGCATAAAGAAGTAAAGAACAGTCCAAAAATGTCATCACTGAAACTGAAGAAACGTTGGTTTGTCCTGACGCACAATTCCTTGGATTATTATAAGAGCTCAGAAAAGAATGCCCTCAAATTGGGCACCCTTGTGCTGAACAGCCTTTGCTCTGCTGTGCCCCCTGATGAGAAAATCTTTAAAGAAACAGGTACATAATTCCTTGGGAATGCTTTTTATTTTAAGTCAATAGAGGTAATAATATGATTGTTAGGACTCTAAAAAATACTTTGGAACTATCCATAGGCAGAAAACACTGTGTCTATAGGATTTTGATTGCTTAGTTAAAAGAACTGCAGGTTTGCAGCTCATTACAGCTTCTTTTCCTTGGGTTAATCAGAATTAGTTTAATTCTGCTATTTTAGTTTTAGGGTGTTGGAATCAGATGTCAGTCACTGCAGTGTGGCAAAGATGTCTGCCTCAAGCAGAGTTTATTGAGCTTTTATAGAGTTACAGAAGGAAGAGTTTTAGGGCTCAGATAAAGCATTTTCATTGGTGGTGTCTTCTGGATATTTCCCTGCAATCCCTAGGGGCATCCTGTTGGTGGGAACTAAATGATCTCATTCCTATGGGAACTAGGTGATATCATCCCCAAGTCAGGAGTCTACCAGAGACTAACAACCAAATGAGCTCATGTCATTATCAGAGGCATACTATTAGATAGGTAGCTTTCTACGCACATCTACACCATATGTCCCCAATTCCCACATTAGGGGATCTCGGGTTATATTGTAAAAACAATTAACAAAATATTCACTTATCTGTTCTTGATTTAGGGTATTGGAATGTAACAGTGTATGGACGCAAGCACTGTTACCGACTTTACACCAAATTACTGAATGAAGCCACTCGCTGGTCAAGTGCTATCCAAAATGTGATCGACACAAAAGCAGCAATTGATACTCCCACACAGCAACTCATTCAAGACATTAAGGTAGTACTGCAGTGTGAAAAGTGTCATTAGAGAAAGGCAATCTACTGCATTATGTATTCTTTTTATGTCATAATTTTCAGGAAAAGAAGTGATTGTCGTTTTTCTGATCTGTTGTTACTAGTGTAGTTCAGCTACTGATATTCCAACCTACACCATTTTCTTTCTACCTTTTTATACCTTCTACTGATCATTCTGTGATGCCATCCAGAGGTCAGTAGGTCAAGGAAAGCTATTTTATATCTCTTACGAATATCTTTTCCCCAAACGTGTGGAACAGTTTAAATGTAATCTTACATGTAATATTTCTCTTATTTTCAAATTTACAGTTCATTTTGTAATTGCGTATATATGTATTTGTGCACTGCCAGTTTAGATATAATTTCACAATAAGGCACGGGCTCTAGGTCAGAATTTAAAGACAGCCCAGGTCTTTGTGGCAGTCATTTGGCAAGAGCCTCCTGGGCTCAGTGGTTAGAATGCAGTATTGCAGACTAATTCTGCTGACTGCCAATTGCGAGCAGTTTGGCAGTTTGATTCTCACCAGGTTCAAGGCTGACTCGGACTTCCATCCTTCCGAGGTCAGTAAAATGAGGAGCCAGGTTTTTGGGAGCAATATGCTGAGTCTGTAAAATACTTAGAGAGAGCTGTAAAGCATGGTGAAGTGGTATATAAGTCAAAATGCTATTGCTATTTTCCCCTTTGGTATTTTTAAATAACTTGGTTTATTGCTGATATTTCATAGTCATTTAGAATTCTGTTATTCCTTACCCGACTGTAGCAATCTTTTTTACACATTTATATAGGAGAATTGCCTGAACCCTGAAGTTGTTGAACAGATCTATAAGAGGAACCCAATTCTTCGTTATACACAGCATCCATTGCATTCTCCACTATTGCCCCTTCCTTATGGAGACATCAATCTGAATAGTAAGTTTTGAGATGTGCCGGTCTATTATGGCAGAAATCCCCTTCTGAATAAGCACCTTTGCCCTGCACGCTCTCCCTAGAGGTCTTACTCATTTGCGAATAATGTCTCTTTTGCAGTCTTGTTATCAGCATGATGAGTGTTTAAACAGTATAGGAAGGCAAAGAGTGCAGTGGTTCTTTTATTTATTATTCTTTGGGGTGGTTCTTTTATTTATTTTCCAAGTTATTTTACCTCTTCACTCTTATTTTCAATTTCTAGGCTGATATTAAACTTGGAGAAAGGTAATACCTAGTATCCAAATGTTTTAAAGATGATTCATTCATAAAGATTTTGGCTGCACCCAAGAAATCTGAGATCATGAAATAGCTAACGACTTGACTTTAGAAAAGTTACTGTTCCTATAAAGGGAAAATAGTTTTATTAGCTCGAATGATGGCCAGAACCACTCAAGATTCCATTCCAAAAGAAGGAAAACCATGGAATGTTTTTAAAAAGACTTTTTTTTTCATTTAGTGAAGAAATAACTTAAATTTTCATCATTTATTAACAAAACTTAATTTCTGTAAGTTCTGAGTTTGAATATTACTTCAGGTAGTCCTCGACACACAACCACAATTTTTATTGCCAAGCGAGATGTTTGTTAAGTGAGTTTTGCCTCATTTTACGACCTTTCTTGCCACATTTGTTAAGTGAATCACTGCAGTTGTTAAATTAGTAACATGATTGTTAAGCAATCTGGCTTCCCCATTGACTTTGCTTTTCAGAAGGTCGCAGAAGGTGATTATTCCTAGTCACTGCAAATATGAGTCAGTTGTCAAGGGTTTGAATTTTGATCTCATGACCATGGAGATACTGCACCAGTCCTAAGAATGAAAAATGGTCATGAGTCACTTTTTTTCAGTGCTGTTGTAACTTCAAAAGGTCACTAAATGAATTATTGTAACTTGAGGAGCACCTTTAGTTTGTTGCATGCTTCCTGATTTCAAATAACTTATTTGGCTTCTGGTCAACTTAGGGTACATTTGCTTGTTTCTTGCTTTTTTTCTAGTTTTAAGAGACAAAGGCTACACAACTCTACAGGACGAAGCTATCAAGATATTTAATTCTCTGCAGCAACTGGAGTCTGTACCAGATCCCATTCCTATTATTCAGGGTATTCTCCAGACAGGACATGATTTACGCCCCCTGCGTGATGAATTGTACTGTCAGCTCATCAAACAGACCTGCAAAGTGCCTAACGCCGGGAGCCTCGGCAATCTTTATAGCTGGCAGATCCTCACTTGCATGAGCTGCATGTTTTTGCCAAGCCGTAGTATTCTCAAATACCTGAAATTCCATCTTAAAAGGTAAGTTGAACTAAGACAGTAAAGATTGGTAGTTTGAGGCATTCCTTTGGTAGATAAAGCTTTATTTCGATGCTGTTATACATATCACCTGGCATCCAGGTCCTTTTGGGATGGATAAATAAATATGTAAGTCCACAACTTACAACCGTAATGGAATCTCCCTATTACCGTCATAACTTGTGATGTTGGTGGAGCAGATCATCCATGTGACTCACCCAATCTTGCAACTTTTTTTTGCCGTGGTCATTAAGTGAACCATTTCTTTGCTATGGGTTGGTTTTGTTGAAAAGTAAATTCCAGGTTTGGGCAAAAACATCATAAAAAAATTGTTATACAACTGTGGGATATGTTGCATATGGCCATAAATGCAAGTTTGGTTGCTGAGCGCCCAACATGTAGTCACAATGCTTCTAGGAGGTAGCCATTGGAACGTCAGAATCAAGTCATAAGTACCCTTGAGGAGGTTCATTGTAGCTCCAAACAGTCACTAACCAACCATTCATAAGTCAAGGACTATTATTAAATTGTATTCCTAATTATTAGGAATACAATTTAATAATAGATCCATGGTTTGCCACAAAATCCATCTTCCATATCGAGGGAGAGATTGGCAGAGATATTCACGTATCTCAGTGAAAAATCAGTAGGGATGGTAATGCAATTCAGATTTACCCTGCCTTGTTGGGCTAACTACACTGCAGCGGAAACAAATTCAAATGAGGAGACCTCAAACCTAAGCAAGTTTGGAGGCGGTAATGAGAGATTGCTAAGAAAGTAACCTGCCCCAAGGAAGCCTTAATAAAGAAGGCATGGTTTTGAAAAGAGTGGTCAGCAACACTAGAGCACAAATGCATATAAGGGGAAAAGACTAAATGTCAGACCTGGCCATCTTCCATGCAACAAGAAAATGAAGTTTAATATTTCTCCCACAGGATCCATGATCAATTCCCAGCCACAGAAATGGCAAAATACGCCTTGTTCATTTATGAATCCCTTAAAAAAACCAAAGGCAGAGAATTTGTGCCATCCAGGGATGAAATTGAAACTTTGATCAACAGACAGGAAATGACATCTACCGTCTACTGTCATGGAGGAGGTTCCTGTAAAATCACAATTAACTCCCATACCACTGCTGGTGAGGTAAGTAGTTTTGCAAACAAAAAGGACAGATTAGACAATGACTACTTTTAGAGATCCTATAGTACTGGGCATTCATTAATATACAAAAGATGTATTGACACATGACAAGTTCTCTTTGTGAAATAGGAAAAAACCCTTTGTTTTATTTTTACACATTTTGGAAATAGGTATCTTTTCCCAATATGTATTATTAGATTATGAAAGTAAAGTGCAATAATAGAGATTGTGAAATTGACCTAGTCTGAGTAATTTACTAATGAGTAAGTAGATTGTCCAACTTTTTATAAAATATAGGATGTTTTTAAAGAATGACTGTACAATGGCATGTTTTATGTCTATATTTCACATTAACAGATTGGTTTATATCAGCTTTCAGCTCACAGAACAGAACTAAATAATACAAATATCAAGAAATAGTTTAAAACTGTGGAACTAGTTGTATTTTTAATACTACAGTATATTATTGTATTGACATGTAAGCTACATACTAAAGTGTATGATTTTAATGGAACAACTATATATATGATCTTTTTTTACAAATGATCTTGTATTCCTATGCTACTATTTCTAGTATTCAAATTCAGAACATTCTTGAGAAGAAAAGGTAAATCTGGAATCTGGTTTTGTGTAACTGTTAACAATTGTCCATATACTTGTCAATTACCTTGTTTCCCCGAAAATAAGACCCGATCTTACATTTTTTTGAACCCTGAAATAAGTGCTCGGCCTTATTGCCATGCACTCAAAAGCCCGTTTGAGCTTATTTTGCGGGGAAACAAGTAGGAAGCCTGACCCTAAATTTACAGCTTTAAATTGATTTAAAGCTGTAACTTTTACTTTATAACAACCTTTGATTGAGAAAAAAACAGCTGCAGACCTAATAGGAAATGTCAAGATTAAAATAGTTAAAAAGGAAAACAATTAAGACCAGTCTTATTATTTTATCTTCTAGGTTGTTGAAAAATTAATTCGAGGTTTGGGCATGGAAGACAGCAGAAACATGTTTGCCTTGTTCGAATACAATGGAATTACAGATAAAGCCATTGAAAGTAGAACTGTTGTGGCTGATGTCTTGGCAAAGTTTGAAAAGTAAGTGTGTCATTGATAATAAACAGGGAATTAATATTTCTCCTAACAGCTCTCCAAATGTCTCTTACTTGTGTTGTTAATATCCTCCTCCCGTCTGGCAAAGGATGCCTTTATGACCCATTGCATTTCTATTGTCCAAAAATTTATTCGCATCCCTCCTCATTTGGATTTTGCTCATTTCAGGATTGTCGAGGGGAGGGGGCTTCCTACAAGTAGTGCATCTATAGATGTACAACCAATCAATATTGGGCATTGTAGAACTGAACTTTTTGTCTGCTGTACATCTCCACTGTTATCACTAATATTGGAACAAAACTAGTGATTGCAACAAGAACAAGTATTAGAAAACTAATGCTAGATTGATGGGCCATTCAGACATCCCCTGTATTCCCCAAAATAAGACATGCCCTGATAATAAGCCTAATTGGGCTTTTGGGCGCATGGCAGCAAGGCCAAGTGTTTATTTCAGGGTTCAAAAAATATAAGATATATCTTCAGGGAAACATGGTACTTCACATTTTAATGCCTTCGGTATTTATTTATTTTCTCAAGCTTTCAGTTATCAATTCAACACAGACTTTCTCTGCATCCAGTAAAGTATCCTAACATTTTTTAAGCTTCCAAACAAACCTGAAAAACAGTGACATAATTTTAAGAATTGTATTAACTTTAATAAATAGATTCCTTAAACTAGCTGCATTTTAGGTTCACAAAGAAGCCCAAATCAAATTGAGCTTCTTTAAGTAACTAGCAAAAAACTACTCCAGTCATGCTATGTACAAAACATTTCTGTAAAAGCATTTTTAAAGCATGCACAGCTTTTTTTATCATGTTCAAAAGGGAGGAAACCTTGTATATGATTTTTTTTTCTCCATACACACTGATATTATATGAAGGTTTTCATTGTTTCACTAATTTGTGCTTGAATGTAATGATAAACCAGAAATGTTTAGAATTATGGCTTGCTGTTATTTATTATTTAATTATTATTATAAGCGGCCTATTTATGAATACTGTGCAATTATACATCTTAGATTTTCACTCAATGAACCAGCAAAAACATCACCTTATATGTGAACCCAACTATCATTGTTACTGTTATTAATCAGTATTAAAAATAAACTTCCAAACTTTAGCTGACTAAAGGAACAATAAACTAAAAAATTGTGTGTGCCCATATTAGAAAGCTTTTGCTTCTTCATTAATTTAATTAATTCCTGCCATTAATGCAAATCAAATCTTGTTGACTGAAAGTGGTATAGCACTCGCTAATTGAGAATAAAGCAAAGTTCTCATCCTGGTTTACTGTCATGTTGAAATTCCACAGTTCTGATTATATAGATTTAACCAGAGGTAAAGTAGGTTTTAATTATATTACGAAGTAATAATAATTGTTGTTGATGTCATTCCAGGATTGGTGCCACTTCAGACTGTGACCATGACACATGGAAATTTTATTTCAAACTCTACTGCTTCCTAGACATTGAGCATGTACCAAAAGATAGTGTGGAATTTGCATTTATGTTTGAGCAGGTAAAAAAAAGGATTTTTATTAAAGAAAGGTGTACTCTGTGTAGGGGGCGGGAATACACACATGCACATGGAATAATACAGAGTGCCTATTAGGTCAAATTAGTAGAGGAAAGTACCAAAGGCTTTATTAGCAAATTACACTTAAAGTTGATGTTTTTTGGCCAGATGTTATCATATAATAAGATAGACCAAGGCAAATGTCCAAATATACTATGTTGTCTGTCATTAAGAGCTTTGGGAGGAGTACAGTCAATCTGGGAAAAGATCACTGTACTCCACCTTACTGGCTAACTCCAGTTAAACAATTGGCAACCTTGAACATTACCCAATTTCAGCAATGGTCTGGATGTGGGAGAAAAAGCTAAAATTTAACCCAAAGTACTGGTACTGTTGATAAGGAGAAACTTAGATGTAGGATGGAGATAAGATCTGTTTGGGATGAGGTTGGACTCCCCCTTAGCTTAGCTGTCACTAGATACATAATTTGCAACTCTCAAGGAATAGTTTGGATCAGTTGTTGTGTAGTGCTGATTACTTTTTCTTTTCTCAAATGTCATTTCCTATTTATGGTAGTTTCTGATCTCTTGAGAGTTGTGCTATTTAAACTCCAGACTCTATCCAATTTGAAAAGCAAAAAAAAACCACACATCAGACAAATGCAATTACCTTAAGAATTTCAAAGTTCTTCCCACCACTTATCTTACTGTAACTTATTTTCTTCCTGGTGTTTTCCCACAAGTGCAAGTTCCATTTTGTTCGTCAACCAACTGTTGACCCATTGGTTGCAACACAACTTGGCCAACCAGCTTGTTGCCCAAGCCTGATGTTGTAGGTTGAGAGAGAGTGACTGGGCCAAAGTAACACAGCTGGCTTTCATGTTTAGGGCAGGACAAAAATTCAGTCTCCTGGTTTCTCCTGGTTGTGCCTTAACTACTACACCAAATTGGGTCTGTACTTATCTTTCTGTACAACACAGCACAGTACAACAGCCCACTAAAACAATATTCCAAATTCCAAACAAGTATTCCAAACTCCAGGCCAGGGAAGGGGCAGGAAGAATCAGCAGAATATTGCTGCTTAGTTGATAATCATTTGATGAGTTCTGAGCAGTTGATGAATTATTGAGTTCAATTATCAATTTCTTGGTCAGTAGTCTACAGAAACAGATTTAGAATTCAGAATACATTCCTGAAAAAAGTATTGGTTTTTTTTTTCTTTAGGCACATGAAGCAGTGATTCAGGGCCATTTTCCAGCTCCTGAAGAAACCCTCCAGGTCCTTGCTGCCTTGCGACTGCAATATTTACAAGGGGACTATTCTTCATCCAGTGTTACAGTACCAGAAATGGAAGATGTCTACCCCTTGCAGAGGCTGAAGTCTCGTATTGTTCAATCCACTAAAAGTTGCGTGCCAACAGAGACATTTGAGAGGAAGCGGAACAACTTTCTGGAAGGGACTCTAAGGAGGAGTTTCCGGAGCAATTCTATTACTAAGCAGAAGATGGAAGAGGATCAGATGCTTAATATGTGGATTAGGGAGGAGATCTCTGCAGCCAGGACTAGTATGCTTGATAAATGGAAAAAAATGCAGGGAATGACTCAAGAGCAAGCAATGGCAAAGTACATGAATTTAATTAAGGAATGGCCTGGCTATGGGTCAACACTCTTTGATGTAGAGGTGAGCAAGCCAACTTTCCAACATATAATCATGGACTAAGAGTTTATAACTAAGTATTATAATGTGCAGTAGGCAGCACTTAAAATGTCTGCATTATAATTTCTACATTCCCTCTTCTCCTGAACTTATTTGCTAGCATGGATGGGAGCACTTTAATAAGAAAAGGATAGTAGTAGATGGTAGCAACATTTCATGTGGAATGAGAGCATGCCATAGAGAACAACTGTTTTTCTGCTTCAAGGTATCATCAGCTTTTTTATGTAACAAGGTAACAGTACTGATAGTCCTCACTTAACAACATTTGTTTAGTGATTGTTCAAATTACAACAGCTCTGAAAAAAAGCTACTTAGGGCTGGTTTTTTAACTGTACAATCTTCACAGGGTCCCCATGGTCACATAATATTGATTCAGGTGCTTGGCAACCATTACACATTTATAACAGTTAGGGTCCATGGTCATTTAATTACCATTTATGACTTTTGCAAGCAGAGTCAATGGGAAAGCCAACAGGAATTTGTGTGTTATGTTCCTATGATGTCTGTTTTAATAACTGCAACTGGGATGCTGGAACTGCTGGCGCTAAGCAGGACCATTATGCGGTGTTTCATTTAACTGCCTCATCACTTAGTGATAAGAGTTGCTAGTCCTAATTAGGGTCATTAAGAGAGAACTCCATGTAATCTACACCGGCAAATAAGAAAAGAAAGAAAGCTACTGGTGCACAAACAGCCTTAAAACGGAATAATTATGTATCAAGGAAACAGTGTTTTGGAGTCCATGGCAGCGTAATAATAGCACCAGTTTGCAACTCTTTTAAGCATCCCCAACTTTTCTTGGGATTACACAGCTACCTTCTGTACTTAGCACTTGATCCTGGGAAAAGACATGGGTGCTTTAAAAAGTATAGCAGACAATTGCTATAATCATACCTTTGCACACTCTAGAGCTCCTGTTTGAAAATGAATCCAAACCCAATCTCTCTCTCTCTCTCTCTCTCTCTGCATGTATGTATGTATGTATGTATTTATATATTTATAAATCAGCAGAAAAACAATTAACCAACATATGTATATATATATATATGTAAATTTGTGTATTCTCGGGTTTCTTCC